>JBBPBX010003549.1:0-13967 GCA_038048925.1 Garcialebias charrua
TTCTGTGGTTCTTGTTCCTTTGGCGACACTTACAGGTGCTTCTGAAAAACTGAAGCCCCACAGTCTGTGGTTGACTTTAAGAGCGGCTTGAAGACCTTTCTTTTCAACCGAGCATACTATACTCCTCATGATTCTACTTTTGATCTTAGTTGATACTGTTGTTGATTTTAACTGTTTTATTATTTGTTTTATCGACATTAAATTCTGTTGCACTTTGTAGCACTTTGAGATTTTCATTAATGAAAGGTGCGTTATAAATTGAATTCATTATTATTATTATTATTATTATTATTATTATTATTATTATTATTATTATTATTATTATTATTATTATTACTATTAACTGTTCATGATGTGAAAATGATTAATATTCCCACCAAACACACGATTAACAAGTACATCCACATGGACGCGCAAAGTTGTGCAAAAAATAAATGTAACAGGAACGGATACATTCAGCCTTACTGGAGGATATAGATAGTGTAACACGCAGAGCATTTATTTATAAACAGATATAATTCTCTGATCTAGGATATGGCTTATCAGCCGTTTTCAGAAATAATCATTTTTCAGTTTGGCACTGCTGCGCACTGGCGCAACACAGGGGCCGCGCATCACGCGTGCACGTGCAGAAACTGGGGTTCCACAGGAGCTTAGAGGGAGCTGGCAGGTCGATCAGGGCTGTGCCAGTCCAGTCCACACAAAGCCGATTCATGTCCAATGGAATGGTCTCATCCATATGATCCCAAAGGCTGAGTTATGGTCGCGCTTTGAGCGCGCGTGCACCCTCGCCGGTGTTACACGGCAGTGGAGGTGTGTCATTATCTGTGTTTATTGTAGATGTCTCCAAAATGACACGTGAAAGTACACCATTTATAACTTGTATGGGAGTAAAAGCTTCACAGACAAACAGATTGCGCACAAGGCTGCAGCGCGCGCTTTGGAGACTCCAACATCACGTCATGTCATGAAAAGTCTCCACTGAGACGCAGAGACTCGTTTCTTCATATCATCTATTAAATAAACGAAGATCTATGTTCTAGCAAACATCCAAGTAAGTTCCTCTGTGTTTACAGTAATTATGGTAATTAACTCGTGCGCAAAGTTAATATTTTCACTCAGAATGAATGAATGAGCCGGTGGCGCACCTGACAGCAGCGTGCGCGCACACGAATACCGGCACACAATCACTCGTTCTTTGCGTGATGAACACAGTTTATTACTATTCTTACTTGGGATGTTTGTCCTCACTCATATTATATTAAATCCATTGTTTTCCTGAATCTAGAAATGATTTCTGATCGCGCAGGGATCAAACAAACATGTCCTTCACACATGCAGGAAGTAATTTGCATCTGTTTAACATATGTAAATGTAGGCGTGTCAGGGGAGGTGTCTGACGTGCGCTCAGTTCCACGTTCATTGTGATGTACAAAAGGAATGTGCGTGGATACCGGTGTACGCACAGTTTGATAAATCTGGATTTTTTTGTGCGTAGACACTTTTCTGGATTTGACCGTACGTCACTTTTCAGTAAGAAATCCACGCAAGTCTTTGATACATGAGGCCCCAGGACCTTCTTGCTTTGAGACAACAGTACTAACCACTGAGCCGTCGTGCTACCATAAATAGTTTATGGATACTTTTTTTAGGATATAATATTAGTTGTAAATACTTATAATGCAGTGATAAAGTACAAAATTAAATGCTAAAAAATAGCTTTAAATGATTATTGTGTTTACAAGGTAGTAACTTAGTCTGAAATGTTTAATATAATAACGCTAGATGAAATATAGGTGAACAGATTTAGCTCACTATTTCACAAGAAACAGGTCAGTTTTGTCTCTGTCACACTTATTTAATGCATAATAAGCAGTTATTAATGATTTATAAAGTGTTCAAAGAAGGAATTAATAACGTATCTATAAACTATTATCTTTTTGTAAAGTGGCACTGTTTATTGAAATTATGATTGTAAGAACACATATCAAATGTCAAAGTCAACTTTATTGTCAGAACTGCAATATGTACAGGACATACACAGGACCGAAATTGCGTTTCTCTCAGTCCCTCGGTGCAACAGTAACCATCTAAACACTAAACACTAAAACATTTAATAAACATAAGCATAAAATAGTAAAAGTGTAACACTGTCCTGAGTTTTTTCATAATAGTATAAAAGTATGAAAATTTACACCAACACTGAAACACCAAACACCCCTAAAACACCAAACACCCAATGAACATAAGCATAAAATGAAATAATAAAAGTGTAATACTGTCCTGAGTTTTTGCATAGTAGTATAAAAAGTATAAAAAGTATATCTATAAAATAAACTGAAGGTTCTAGCATTGACATTTGCAAAGAGTGGCACAGCAGCATATAAGTTAATGTACACAGTATATGTATGAGGTATTTGATGTTGTATAGGCAAAGTGGCATATGCAGTGAGGCACATAAGGCCATATTCTAGCACCTTTTCACTGTAGCACTGCTGCACTTTACACAGGACCAGCTTGAAAAAAAAAAAAACATTGTGACACTGAGTGATTTAAAAAAAAAAACAACATAAACGTGATGCTTTTTTGGCATTCAGTTGCAAAAACTGCAGCATTCTACAGATTTGCCTACAACCTTAAAACACAGATGTTTAGCTGTGCCACATGTGTTAAACAAAGCAATCTGAAATATTTATGTGTGTACACTTTCTGTAGCTTTGACAGGTAAAGCTCAGCGTTGTGACCGGAGGCTCATTCCTTTAGTTTTTTTTCACAATCATTACTGTCAGGCAGCGCAAATATATGAGTGCTGGTTTACCTCGGAGTGTTATAAGCATGCTTCAAATATCCTTTTGTCTCTTGAATTTAATGTAAACACATTTTACAACCGGTATGAATCCTGCGCCCCAACGAAGCAGTGTTGGTTGTGACAAAGAGGCATAATAACGACAACTTTTCATCTTTTTTCAGGAGAGCAGCATTACAGGAATTATACAATGTAAACAATTTCTAGTGGTGGCACCAACTTAAAAGCTTATTCATTGTAAAACTGTCATAGGTTGTTATTGTTGTTTTTCATATTCTTAAATGTGACCTTTAAATAAAACGACATTCTAGTATTTACTTTAAAACATGCCTCATATAAGGATTTTATAATTATTTAAGATTTTTAAATGAAGACTTAACACCCATCTGCTCTATCTGACCTTTAACTTTAGAATACAGGATGTATTTTTAAAAATGTATTTATATATTTATTTATTTATTTATTCTAACTTACTTTTTATCTTCTGTAAAGCACTTTGGATTGCATTTGACTTGTATGAGAGGGGCTAAAAATAAAGTGTTGATTGATTGGTTGGTTTTGTGTTATTTTACAAGCCATCAGCAAACTTTCTTTTGTGTTGAATTTACAAAAAGGAAGAAAAAAATAAATGTTATAGGAACAAGGATTTCATTAACACATTTCAGTTTGCTCTTCCCAAACTCATGTTAGTGTCTTTTTATTTTAAATTTGTTTCATGTGTTTTAGCCCAAAAATCACTAGGAGAGATGGTGGAGAATAGAACAGCCAAGACTTAATGAAGATAGTTTGTGACACAAAGCTTTGTCATGTGTTTTTCTTTCTTTTCTCTAGTTTCACTCACTTTTCTCTATTCCCGAGCTTGAGCCATTGCTTCTAAGGTAAGGTTGAACTGGACACATTTTAGTTTAGGTTTAGTTCCTAAAGCTACTGTCTTAGTGTATGTTTAGGTTTGAAAGTTCCTTCTTTAAAGAGGAGAACAAACTAGGGCTTAAACATAATGTCACTGCCATTTTTACAGTAAGAGATGAAGTTCGTGACGTGTTAAACCTCTTCAAAATAAGGTACCTGAAATAACATGGTTTTTTATGTTTACCAGTCATAATACTTGATTTAAATATGGCTCATGTAGGAGAGCAGCCACTGTGAAAGTAAACGCAAATGCGAGTATGTTTGTAAGAATGTATTCCGGTGAGATACAATAAGATACAATAAGATACAATAATATCAATATATCTCTACGATCACAGAACAGTAATTTCCTTCATATTCCTCGGACCAAATTGAGGACCATGGGAGACCGAGCATTCTGTGTGGCTGCCCCCCGCCTGTGGAACTCCCTCCCTGACGACCTGAGAGCTCCACAGTCACTGGTTGACTTTAAAAGCAGCATAAAGACCTTTCTTTTTAAGCAAGCCTATTCTGCCTCCACATGATTTTATCTTTGATCTTAGCTGATATCATTATTGATTTTACTTGATTTTATCACTTGTTTTATTTTATTTATTTTTAAGCAAGCCTAATCTGCATCCACATGATTTTATCTTTGATCTTAGTCGATATTATTACTACACTGGCTATTATTACTCATCCAGCACACTCACTCTTTGCCCCACTCCCCTCAGGACGGAGGTTGAGGAGCATCAAGTGTAGAACCACTAGACTGAGGAACAGCTTCTACCCTGAGGCTGTTAGACTCATGAATAAATAAAAATAAAATAAAAAATAAACACTGCAAAATATCACATCATACTGATGCTGATCTGTTTTCTTGTTGCTGTGTTCATCTGTGTTCATCTGTGACCATCTGCTCATACAAACTCATGTTCGTGCTGCTGTTTATTCCCACTATATTAGGCTTAGTGTATTACTAGTTGATGTTTTTCTTAGTTAGTTCTAGATGTTATTACTGTTTTTCTCTTTCATTTGTTGTTGGATGTAACTGGGACCTCGTGTACATAATCTCGTTTTCATCACATGTACCACATGCGGTGCAAATGACAATAAAGACTCTCTGACTCTGACTCTGACTCTGATATTATTTTGATTTTATTTGATTTTATCACTTGTTTTATTTTGATCTTTGCTTTGTTACACGTTGTAGCACTTTGAGATTTTTATTAATGAAAAGTGCATTATAAATGTAATTCATTATTATTATTATTATTAATATATGATGCAGCGCAATACAATACGATGTGATACGATGTGAAACGATACGATGTGAAACGATACAATGTGAAACGACAGTCGCTACTAAATGTTCTATTGGAGGAACCTTATACACTTATGCATGCTCACAACCACACACAAATGGATGCAGGGATGTATATATATATATATATATATGCAGATATGTAGATGGGTATATAAATGAATATAAAAGTATATGTATGTATACTACTGTATATATATATCTGTAGATATGTAGATGGGTATATATATAAATGAATATAAAAGTATATGTATGTATACTACTGTATATATATATGTTGTAGATATGGGTATGTGTATTTATAGAATTCTACTGCAAGCTCATGAATATTATTAGTCTTTATGCATGTATGTTCCATTGTTGTGTTCTGTCATGTGCTTTGCAGGATTGTGGACGGAGGTTGGGTGTGTTTGCCTTGTGCTCTTTTGGTTGATAATTGTTGATTTGTTGCCTTACTTTCTCTTTTCTTTCTTTCTCTCTTAAAAAAAAAATAAAATATATATATATATATATATATATATATATATATATATATATATATTGGAGTGAGAGGATGGCTAAAAGGTGTGAAGGGAGGCCATCTATAAATGGAAAAAAAAAAAAAGTGAAACGATACGATGTGATACGATGTGAAACGATACAATGTGAAACGATACAATGTGATACGATGTGAAACGATACGATGTGAAACGATACGATGTGAAACAATAATATGCAACAAGATAATATATGATAACATGCAATAATATAAGATAATATACAATAATATACGATAAGATATGATAAGATACAATACGATAAGATAAGATACGATATGATACGGTATGATAAAACTTTATTGATCCTACACGAAATTGTTGTGCCAGAGTTTTGGTACAAAAAACAAGGAACCACAAGATATAACAATTGTGAGATAGTGAGAAATTAACCATCTTATCCTAACAATTTCATCCATCCATTATCTTCTGCTTATTCCAAAGTCGGGTTGTGGGGGCAGCGGCTTGAGCAGGTAGACTTAAACATCTCTTCCCACAGCCACCTCTTCCAGCTCTTCTGGGAAGATTCCAAGGCGTTCTCAGGCCATCCGAGAGACATAGGCTCATTTCAGCTTTATCTCATTCAAAACTTAAGTAAAACCATACAAAGGATACAATACGAGCCATGAGAGAATCAGCAGAAGTTACAAAAAAATCTTCAAGTTGTCATTAACACTGCAGATCAATTCTTTAACAAACAATTAAATTAAATGTACAGTAATGTCATGCACATAAAACCACCAACTTTCTATTTTAATGAACAGTCCCTATACAAATAATACAATTCTAAATAATTGACACATTAATCCTGAGTTGTAAATGTTGAAACATTAGAAATATTAATATTAACAGCCCTAACTGAAATGTTTGTAGGTTCTTGTTTGCTTCTTATTAAATCTACCCATTGAGATTTTCAGTGGTAAATAACCTGAACAATTAGGCAGCTTTGTAATTATTATGTTTATTTATTTATTTATTGTATTTTTTGCAGATTTGTCACAACTCTTCATCTGATGTGTGAGTCTTTGTAATAACCCACAATAGTTTTGGTGTCTCAAGAACAGAAACGTTTCTATTTCAAAGTGACATGATTGGTAGCAGAGGTGGTGCTTTCTAAAATTCAGATGGATTTAGTTTCTTCAAAGAGAAATAATTCAACTGAATTCATTACAAAGATGCAACGGTGAAACTAAACGATTTTATCTTCACTTTAATCTCCAAGCAAAGAACACTGCCTCATCGTTTGAGAGATATATTTTATAATATATCTTCCATTATTTCAAATAAAGCCTCATGCAGAGGACACATAATACCTTCATATGAAAATAAATACCGCTGTTAAGTAATATTTTGGCTGCAGATAAATTTGTAAATTAAGATTTAAATAGTAATCAGAGCAAGTTAACTTTCTGTGATGTAGGTTGTTATATAGTTTAAGTTTTCTTCTAAGGTAAAAAGAAGGGCTCATGCCATTTCCAGAACTGTTAAAGTAAATATGGTTAATTGGGCGCAACATTATCTTTAATAATGTTCAGACAATATTATGGTGGTAAAATTAAGAGCTCTGGCTGTGACTTTAATTACCATCTGGTCCTCATCGTATCTCAAACATATATTACACTTGAAGCAGATGAGGGAAACAATCTGTTTTTTTTTTTTTGTTGTTTTTTTCAAAAAATTTAATCAGTTTAAAATCAAAACTTTGTTATATTGTTTAAATTAATTTTGTTGGCTCATCAAAATTAAATTTACCAATAGTTTTTGCGAAATAACGTTTAATATAATAATGGAAGAAATCAATATTTCTTTAATCCTGGTCTGTAAATTTTTGAAGTTATATTTTGTAAGAAATTGCATAAAAAAGTAAACCCATTCATAAATAAATAATATATTTGCAGTCAAATAACTTATAGTCTCGTTTTGCATTAGTTATGTGGCACTTTTTGATCTCTAGTCAGTTTTGTTTTTCAGGAAATAGACTGTTATTGCTTTCTTGTGAATATAGAACGTTTCATCTGACATTGTTGAAAATTAAAGAAATAAAAACAGTTTTCTAAGATGAAAATGCAGACAATGTTGAGCCCTTGTACTTTGAGGCATCATCAGTGGACTATTTTTGTTTTATTTATGTTGTGTTCAAGTAAAAAAAATCCCATAAGCAGAAATTTGGAGTATTCAAAGAACTGCAGCCCCATTTGTTGACTCTGGGGATTATTTTGAACAAGGAACAGGATTAAAATTATTACAGATGAAATGAATATGTCAAGACTAACTTTTTGGTAAGACTAAATCATACTCTAGATCATTCATTATTAAACTTTATTTAATTAATGAGGTTTATTGTAATTTAATGAAAAACAAAGTTCAGTTTGTCTAGTGTAAAAAGTAATACTTATAAGTAATAAGCTTTAGTTGCAAATAACTTAGCTATTAGTGAGACTTTTTAATTTTTATTTCTTTTGTTGTTGTTTTCCTTTCTTTATCTTGTAGTCATTTATTTGATCCTCAAATTAGGGGAGAAAAAGTGTCTTCAAAACCAATGTGAGGGGCTGTACAGGAATATGAAATGGTTCAGGTGGTGTCACAGTCAACCTCTGCAGGTAACAGTCTGTTTCATAATAAATATTAATCTTAAATGGCTGTAATAACATATATGTCTAATTGTCTTGTTAAAAATTAGACCTAACAGCTGGTTGCCTTTTAGAACACAATGTCTATCAAACACAAAGACGATAAATTAAGCTCCTTCCACACTGGTTTTGGACATATTACCTCAAAGAGTCACAGTTGGTCACTCACACATAAATTATTGGACTTAGCCATTGAACTGGCAAACTCCCCAAAAGATATATAAACTTGTCAAGAGTGTTTTGCTGCTCGTCTAATTTCACACAATTCTTCAGTTTTAGGCCAAAATATTTTTTTATGAATGCAAAATGATTTTCTCCCTGGTTGTTTATGGTTTTTAATCCTGCAGCTGGCTAGACTCAAAAGCCATGTGCAATAATAACATCACATCCTTTATGCCATGATTTCAGCTTTCCCTACACACAGAGGTTTCAGTTCATTGATTGCATCCTTTACCTGCTCGGTATTAGTACTGAATCATTTTCGGCCCTTGAGTTTAAAAGTGTTCTGCAATAGAGACTTTTGTAGTTATAATTACGATTAAGACACATTTTGTTTTGGCAACTTTTTTTACCTTAATTATTATTAATAATTGGTAATCAACAAGATTTGAAAACATTGACATACAGGTTGAATACTGAGGCGTTCCTGTCTTTTCTGTGAGGATTATATATAAGGATTTTTTTCCTCACTCGCTCTCGAGCAAGACGTTTGCTTTTCTTCCCTCTCCCGTCCACCTCCTGCTTTTTTGCTCTCTGTCTTATGTATCAGCGCCTCTATTTACACATCTTCTGAATCGTAAGTTACTGTCATGGATCCGGTCAGCTGGACTTTCAATACTGTCGATAACATTTTTTCAAGCATGCGACAGGGTTTTGGAGAACCCTCATGCCCCATTAAGACACATGTGGCAGGATACGTCATGGATCTGTGGGGGGTTTGGAAAATGTGCCTTTCTGTATTGTCTCAGGAGGACGCTGTAGATGTTTATATAATTGGAATCATGATAGCAGGGTTTCTGCTTTTTGGCACCGGGAGATATATGTTATCGTCTATTAAAGAGACGGCGGCAACCGTTTCGGCCATGGCAAAGCTGCCGACCTTGCGTGAAGGTTTGGTTCATGCTTCAAGAATGCAAAATCAGCTGATTAATGAGCTAAACCATGCGATGGAAGCGATTTGTGAGAATCGCAGGCCACTTGCGGCTTCTGGGACTCACAATTACGTTGGGGACGACCTTGGAGGGAGCTAATAAGCCCGGACCAGTAGAATGCTCACAAATCTGGTCATTTTGGATTAAAAGTACCAGCAGAACTCAAGGCTGATGAGAAATAACTGTCTGCCTGGAAAAAAAAAAATCAATTGTGGCTTATCTGATTCTGACTCCCCCATTGAACCTTGCAGCAGGCCAACTTATCAAACTTCTCCTGGGATATGTGTAAACTAAGAAGGCTCTTTATCGCAACCCCCCCCTCCCCGGAGATCTTCTGTGAATGTTTATCAGAGCTGTACCGGCTGACATCAACATCTTAACAGGACTATGGTACTATCTGGAAGTGTTTCATGGACTAATCTCACCATCTTGAAGTCAGATGCATATGTAATATGTCTATAAATGTGCTGGTTGATAGTTTTTTGATGTCTTAAATTGTGTCCTGATAAGGACAAGGTGTGAAGAGACTTTTTTTTTCCTTCTTTTTTTTTTTTGCAATACCACTATTCTCTCCTCATGGACTTTTCCCCTTTTCTATCTAAAATAATAAGGGGCCTCACTCTTAGGAGCAGCAGTAACGTGCACTCCACCCATCTTTCAGACGACTGTATGAACATAATCTCGCTGTACTTCGGTGCAATGATAATAAAGCTGATTCTGATTCAGTTGCGGCTAGTAAATCCCTTTAGGGTCTTTCAGGTCAGTGTTATGACACTTGAAGGCATATATTGAGCATTGCAAGAATAAACTCGTCTGAATCATTTCTACTGAAAGGCAGAGACGGCTGAACCCATATCAGACTGATGGTACATACGAGAAAGCAGATTTATTCTCTGACATAAATCTTTGAATGCAGCTGTCATTAAATCACAATAAAACAAACTTGCAGTATGTGAAAGTCTAGATTAGCCAGAGCAGCTAAATGTTTCAGCCAGCTGAAACATTACGAGTTAATAAGCCAACAACCGTTATATTTGTTGAGCAATCACAGCCTTTCTCACAGCTGGCCGTCTTGACGTCTGGGCCTCTGTGTATTAGCAAAACAAAGTTACATTTTAGAGCACTGTCCTTGGCTGCTGAAGGCAATACTGATTAGCATTCAGCAGTAGCAAGCACCCAAATCCCTTTAGAGCCCCAGCAAGTAGATTCACTGTCGAGGTCCAGTGGTGACAACAAGACTAATTAGTCCATAATGGGAATCATCCCTCTCTTTTAGACCAACTGGGAACTGGCTGCATGATTACAATGTGGCCTCCAAAGCATTGGCCATACATACAGATTAACTTTATCCCAATCCTTCAGAAACAGGCAGCTGTTTAACTTGATTTAGCTGGCAAACTCAAAATGTTGTTTTGGACAGATTTGTCTGGTCTAATTTTGTTTTCTTGGACGTGCAACAGAAAAGCATGTCCATATGGTTTTACATATTCAACATCATTTAAATATGTAACAGCATTAACGCGGGATAAGATTTGATGTTTTCATTTACATGGACAGAAGGGTTTCTGCGATTCTTGTTCCTCTTCTAAAACTTTCCCACTCTAGCATATAAAGCTGGAAATCAAATCATTGGCAATCTTGATGTAGACTACAGCTATCGTAATTAGTTTCTGAATGAGTTAAATGATCGTACCAGACACCTACAATTGGACTGGAGTCTTCATCAAACCTATGTTAGGCTGTCACATCATCGTCGCATCATGGATAATATGCAGATGTTCCAACCTCAGTGAGACACAAAGCTCAGCTTATGTAAATGTATCTTTTTATATTATTTTAATCGTTTCAAAATATGTACCGTAGTCAGAAAATTATTGTATCCAATGGGTCCAACCATCTTATTTATTTTTCAAAGCAGGCTTTGTATCCTTAAGGAAAAACTTTTTTTTTTTGTCTCCAGAAATGTTCTTGTCACAACTTAAAGATTTCCATGTATTCCTTTGTCTAAAGACAGCTGACATGAGGTGTAAACTGACATTTGAGAGTAGATGGACAGCCTCCGATCATGGCTGTGAGTGTGGGAGACAAATGTGACGAGCAGCGAAGCGAGGAACAAAGTCAGCCTGTGATTGATACAGGTGCCACTGAGAGAGGTCAGAGCCATGCCTCAGAAAAACAGGGCCATCGATTCTGCTGCCCTTTAAACAAACAAAGGGACATCTCTGCACAGAGCCTTCGTTCTGCAGTAAGATGATCCAACTCAGCTCCACCAAAACAACTCCTGGCATCAACATAAAGCACCACCGTCATCCAGGGTTCCTGCACATTTTTTTATTCTAAACATTTCCAGACTCAACTTTTTTATTTTTTTTATTTTTTTTGTGTCCGATTTGGAGTAATTTCTGGCCCCTATGTTAGGCTGATTGTTAACTCTAAATTGTCCCTAGGTGTGAGTGAGAGAGTGAATGATTGTTGGTCTCATTTGTCTCTATGTCGCCCTGTGATGGACTTGTGACCTGTCCAAGGTGTACCCCGCCTCTTGAACAGTGACTGCTGGACATGGGCACCAGTGACCCCCCACGATCCAAAAAGGAAGAAGCCAGTAAAGATAACAGATGGACTACTTTTTTTTTTTTTTTAGTGCTGGTCCATTCTTTATGTGCTTACAATATGTAACTGTACTGGACATTGAAAAATTCATCCATCCAGTATCTTTACCAGCTTCTTCAATTCTGAGGTGTGGGGGTCACTGGTGCCCATATTCAGCTATCACTGTTCAAGATACGCGGTACACCACACACACACACACACACACACACACACACACACATACACACATACACACACACACACACACACACACACACACACACTCTGAGGACATCTGTGGACCTGTATTAGAGTTGAGCTGGCTGATAGACATTGTATCATCTCTTATCAGGACTATGGAACTTTCTGGCAGTGTCCACAGACGACTCATCTCCTTTGTTGGTCTCCTCATGCATAAAGTTTGTTGCTGTTTATGTGCAAGGTCTTTTTTAGTAACTTTCACACTGTGTCCCAGCCAGGACATAGTGCAATATGGGATTTTTTTTAACCTTCCCTCCCCTCATTTTTCTCTTTTCCTTATCTACTTTTGTCTGTCTGAAACAGGCTTCTCTGTAAATGAGTCCTCAAAATGCAATGGGAACTAACCTGTATAAATAAAGGTTGAAGGGAAAAAACTGCACCTCCTCCTTAAATGCTACCTTTAAATACTGATTTATGTTAATTTTTGAGAAATTGTATTTCGTGGGAAAGGGTTTTGCCTATAGACAAAAACATGCTTAATACATTTTAAAATATATTTATTTCAACAAAGACGTGCCTGTTTAAGCTTGTCAGACAAATGATTAAAGTGGATAATTTCTCACTGATTAAATTCTAAATGATATTTATAAAATATTCCAAAATATAGAATGTCATGGTCTTTTGATTTGCTTTTACAAATCTAGATTTTCTTAGAAAATGCCCTTGATAACAGGATCTTTGATTTTTTTTTTACCTATCCAGACCTGGAAAATACTAAATGTATATTCCAGGTTTCTGACCCATTAATAAAAAAAGGGCCTTAAGAATGTCAGCAGGTAGAGGAGGGCAACCTCATTCATGTCACAGTAAAATCCACCACCCACAGTGCAAAAAGGGAAACAAGTCATCAGGTGCTCCTAGTGGCCTAAAAAAATGAAATGTGGTCTATCTTTCGTCACGTGTGGACCATTGGTGCAGTTTGGAGACACATCAGGGAGGGGATTATCTGTATAAACGCAGAGAGGACTTGATCTACACCAAAACAGTTGGTGGGCTTCGATAAAGGTCAGATCTTAGAGTGAACACATGAAGTTTCAGCCGCTTCAAACATCTGGCCTCACGATACACATATGGTTCAATTTTACAGCAATGTCTCACAGCAGTTAATCCAACATATGTCAGGGTGAGATAACCTCAAATTGAGAAGAAGAAGAAATACAGCCATCTTTCTTCTGCGCTCCAACTATCTCATATCATGAAGTATGCCTTTGTTGAAATTATCAGACGGTTGATTTTTTTTTTAAAGAATGACTTAAGCTGTTCACTTCCTTTTATATTCTAAAGGCTTTAAATAAAGTGACTAGACTTTATTTTCTTGTTTTATGAAGGTTTTGTTTGTCAGTTTCGGCTGGAATGTGTGGGATTGCTGGCTTTGAAACTGCATGAGGTGCTCAGTTTATGCAATAGAATTTTAGATTTTAGCTTTTGGAAAATGAATTAAAGGCTTAAAAATAATAGTTTGGTCTTGTTTTACTAACTTATCAGTGTCTGTGCACTTCATTCTTTTTTTAAACTTTTTTTAAATATAGGATAGAAAGAAAGGAAAGACAGAAAGTAAGACTACAAAGTATAATGAATATACACAAAAAGAGCACAAGGTAAATACACCCGACCACTGTCTGTAAACCTGCAAAGAACATGAGAGAACACAGCAACAATATACTGTATATAAAAGACTTAGAATATTCATGACTGCTTTAGATTTCTATAAATATATATACCTATACCTACAGATATATACAGTACATACTTATACATACATACACACACACACACACACAT
>JBBPBX010003549.1:17173-81854 GCA_038048925.1 Garcialebias charrua
AGATGGTGTAGAGGCAGGGCAGCCGGCTCAGGACCGGAAGGTCCCGGGTTCGATCCCCGGTCACTGCATACCTCGTTGTGTCCCTGGGCAAGACACTTAACCCCGAGTTGCTCCCGGTAGGACTGGAAGGTGCCTTGCATGGTAGCCTACCGCTACCGGTGTATGAATGTGTGTATGAATGGGTGGATGGCTGGTACTGTGAAACGCTTTGGGGACCCTCATAGGGGGCTAGAAAGTGCTATATAAGTAAGCTCCATTTACCATTTACCATATCTACATGCAATACCTACATATACATCCCTGCATCTATTTGTGTATGGTTGTGAGCATGCATAAGTGAATAAGGTTTCTCTAATAGAACATTCAATAGTGACGTGAAGCATCAGAGACCCGCCCCCAAGAGCCGAGGCAGACAAAGGAGGGACCAGAGCCCAAGACCCCAAGAAGGACCCTGAGCGCAGAGTCCCCAGGGCCACCCAAACAGGACGAACCACCCACCCACCCCCTAGATCCGACCATGGGGGAGAACCGGAAGAGCCCCACCAGTGACTACACACAATGACCCCAGGGGCCAACAGCGACATACTCACAGGCCCCCGCCGGAACCCGCTGCACATACGTAGACCCAGGCCTAGGCACCATGGCCCGGGCACAGAGAACGCACACCCCTCAGGCCCAGGACCAACAGGACCAATGGACCTGAGCCTCACCAGACAGCTGCCAGGCCGAGCCAACACAAGCCCATGCACCCAACCCCAACACCGAGGGCCCCAAACGTGCCGGCAGGCCAACACCCCACTAGAGGGCCGCGTGGAAGGGGCGCGATACCAAGCAGCCCTAGCTGTATCAAAGAGGGGGCAGTCTAAGTCCCGGCCTGACAAATAGTAATTCATACATAGACACAATCACACAGACCCACCCTCATCCTCACCCTCACTCACTCAAAGACATACAGTAACGACACATTCATTCATATTCCCGATACGCACTCTATGCCCCCCAGGTCCAAGACATGTACCTGCCATGAGGCAGCCCACACCCAAATCCAGGAGGTAGGCCCATTCATTCTGGGGTGGAGAGGAGCCGACATCCAACATCCAGCCCAACCCGCGCCTAGCCGACAGGACAGGACACCTGAGCCCAAACAGCCCCAGGGAGGGCGCAGTGCCAGCCCCGCCCAAGACAAACCCCCAGGCCCCGAACCCCCCCATAGTCCAGGACAACACCCGACGGTCTCCCCTCTATCGGACCCCACCCTCGGAATGGCAGCCAGGGAACCAGGGGTTAACAACAAACAAACAAAACAACAACAAAAACACTAGACCCCGACACATACACACCTGCCCCCTGATGTGCTGTTGATGTGTGTTGTTGTAAAGTGCAATTAAAAGGGAGAGAAGAAGGAGCAGAGGCTGGCATAATGCCAGTTTCCCCTCCACCCCAACTCTAATGCCGGGCGGGTACCCACCAAACGCGTTTCGAGCAGCGGAAGCGGACTGTTTACATTGAAAGTCTATGCTGAGGCGCAGCGAATCGTGAAGCGGCGCGTTTTGAGCTTTTCAAGTGGCGCGGTAACACGTTGCAGTTTTTTTCCGTGCACACGACGAGTCCGAAGCAGCCGACGCGTCGAGCAGCCAACGTTCAAATTGAACTTTCGACACTCGACGCGTCGCAGCAACCAATCGGGAGAGTTCTGCTATGTGATGACGCAACGACGACGGGACTTCGGGAGAGTTCTGCTATGTGATGATGCAACGACGACGGGACTTTTTTTGGACTTTTTAAACTTACCCCAACGAGCCTCCATGAAGAAACCAGCCTCCGGTAAGAAACTTGGCATTTTTACAGTTGCCGCTGTCCGCTCGAGCATACGATCACCCCAAACATTAAAAAAAAAAAAACGTTTTAATCTCAACAAAGACTTTTGGAGCTGCAGTTCGGCTCGTAAAAAACCCACTCAAGTAGTAACGAGGCTCACGTACAGCTGATTTTGTCTGCCCGGTGACGTAGGTGCCATACGTACACATAGCCATAGTGCCCACCTCAAGTTCATATATGTGAATGTCATGAGGATGTTATGAGTGAATGTTTAAGGTGTATAATAAAATTGAGTCCTAGGTGGCTCTGGACAACAGAGATGTAAAATTGTTGCAGCACACCCAAGCCCCAAAATCCCTACATGTATGAAATTTGAAATGAAGATGGTGGAGGTGCGTGGTGAGGGATGGGAAAAAAATTAACTGCAGTATCAAATGCTTTTTTTTCCTTTATAGATGGCCTCCCTACTCACCTCACAGCCATCCTCTCACACAGATATGATTTTTTTAAGAGAGAAAGGAAAGGTAGAAAGTAAGACAACAAAACACAACAACTATCCACAAAAAGAGCACAAGGCAAACACACCCAACCTCCGTCCGCAATCCTGCAAAGCACATGACAAAACACAGCAACAAAATACACATGCATAAAGACTAATAATATTCATGACCTTGCAATAGTAGCAGGTGTGCGGACGGACGTGCAGGTATGCGGACGTGCAATGAGCTGCTGCTGAAAGAAACTCCAAACCCGTGCGTGAGTACTATAAATCTTTGATAAGTCCATATTTATTTAAATTAAAACTATATATCTTTATGTAAGTTCATTAAAGGGGACCACAGATGCAAAATTCACTTTTTAATGTTTTTGTACTCAACTTTGGGTATTTACTTCATAAAAAAACAGTCCTAAGGCCAAAAAAATGCACCCAGTGGTTTATTTACTATAAGTATATTTATTTATCTTAGATAGAAACGGCCCGATTGCACTTCCTGCGGTTTGTTACGTCACAAACCGCAGCCACAACCCACAGCCACAACCCATCCCAACCTTTGTCCCGCCCCCGTCACCTAGCAACCCCTGGTAATGTTCCACCCACGCGGTTCCTGAGTTCATCTCAGCCTGCACACTAGGTGGCGGTATGCACCTAACAGTTGTTTGCGATCCGCCATAAATCAAATGGAGAAGAAGAAAAATAGTTCATCTCAGCAGAATGGCTCCTAAAGTTAAATGTTGCGTTGTTGGCTGCATTACACAACATGTGTTGATACACACTCTTCCAGTCTCAGAGAGCAGAGATGCGTGGCTTAATTTTATTTTTAATAGCAATGTTCAGGCGACATTACCGTAGAAGAATTACACTTCTTATACGATGAAGGACTACTTTCGTACAACTGCCGGTTTGGTTGAGTGGTTAGCGCGCTCGAACGCCACTCGGGAGACTTGGGTTCGCATCTTGTCCATGATCTTTTTTTTTTCCCCCTTTTTTTTTTAAACTCCTGGCGCAGATAATGGAGCACTAAGCAGATTTAAAATTGATAGTTTTCAGATGGGAACAGATGTGTGCATGTTTGTGTGAGTGTGTGTGTGTGTGTTTGTGTGTCGGGCCAGCACGCTCCTCGGAGAAACACAGATAAAAAGATAGCCCCGCTGTGAGTGTGTGTGTGTGCTTTGCTGCATCCAGCTCGCGCGCACAGGCAGAGGGTGGGAGAGTCAGAGGAGACATTACAGAGGAAGAATAAAAAATGACACGACAACTTGTACACTCTGATCTGTCGTGGTCCAGTTCAGCTCAGCTCAGCTCGGCTCTGTGTGGTAGTAACGTGAGTTGACTTCCTCGTCTGCCTTTGGAGGGCGGAGTTAATGCAAGCAGAACTTTGAAGGGCGTGCCACGAGATCTCATTATCATAAACCGGTCGTTCAAAACGAAAGTTAAAAATGGCAGAATTAAAAAGGGTATAATTGATTATCTAAGAATTATTTTGTGTATTAAATTGAATAAACAGTGTCTGGTAACCCCAAAGAAATACCATAAAAATTTTAAAAACATATCTGTGGTCTCCTTTAAAGAAAAATACTAAAAAATTTAATAACAGATTTCTTTCCTTCTCATAATTACTAAAACCAAAACTGGAAGGGGAGACTGAGGAGGCTCAAATTGTTTGTTGACAAGTGTTTTCAGCGTTTAGTCATGAGCAACGCTAATGTTACATCCGGCGGTGCTAGCGATTCGGCTAACGATTCAGCTATCGAGAATGCTAACATTGCTAACCCCCTACTGCGAAGCGCCTTCGACCTGGTAGCTCAGATAGTCAACCATCTTCTGACTGTTCTCGATTCACGGCTATTCTGGAGTCAATAAATCAGAAGTTGTCTACCTTTGATGCCCGGTTGGCTTTAGTGGAGGTGTTGCACAGATCGAGCTTGAGGGACTCGTTAGAGTTTAGCCAACAACAGTTAGCATCTCTTGCTAAGGAGAACTTGGAACTAAAGGGAACAGGTCATCAACTCACCAATCAGATGTCGCAGATATCCGGTGAAAATAAAAAAATGAAAGAATCTATATTAGACATCCAAGCCAGAAGCATGCGTGATAACTTAAGGCTGGGGCAAAGCTGAGCATCCTCCATATACGTTGCTCTACGCGCGCATTCTGTGCGCACCCGTTCAGGGCAGAGCTCTGCTTTTTTCTCACATTAAATGCTCGCGTTCTCGCTCCAAATCCTTGTTGTAATGTGATCAGCTGCGCGCAGAGCAGGTCGCTGATTGGTCACTTGCTGACACGCCTACTGAAATGATTGACAGCTCAGCTGGCTTTGTTCCAGACGAGCAGCTCTTCGCTCCATTGCTGCTGCTACGGTCTTTCTAACTTTATATGTGTAACCGGGTGGTTTTAGTTCATTGGAAGAGTGGCTGTAATTCCCACTCTAGTTTGGCTCCCTGAACACACCATGTCCTGTTCCTCCACCTTCAGTGTGGTTTAGCTCATTAGTGTTACTAAGCACCAGGTGTGTAAGCCAAACATTCTTCTCCAGGGTGTTGGCTGTTTAGTCTCTTGCTGCATGTGGCTGTAGTAGGTGCTGCTGCAGTGTTCATGGAGTTGTGCAAAGCCCTGAAGCACAAGCTAAGGTAAATGTTTTTTTCCATTAGTCACTTATGGCTGGTTGGGTGCTGTCAATGCTGCTCCACATATTGTTGTGGAGTTCTGTTAAATTATTTATTTGTATTTGTTTGTGTCTTTAGGACATGTGCCAGTGGGTGGCAGATTGCCACTGCAACTAATTGAATGTGCTTGTTATTGGGATTGTGACTGATTAAGGTACATGCTTGTATTTTCTAATATTGTTTATCATGTGCAAGCACCTTACTAACTGTCATTCCTGTACAGCAGATTGCTACGGTTGCTATATTGTGCTCCCAACTCTGTGCCTAGTTTTAAACTGTATATGCTCTCATGTTACTGGCATGTAACATCCTTTGGTGTTAAGTGATTTGGAGTTGTGCTAGCCCTTTACAACTGGCATGGTAGAACCACCATAGCATAAATGCATCTAATAAAGGCTGTTTTAATATAGAAAGGAATTAATAAAATATATATTGTATACAACACTTCTGTTTTTGTCATTTGAAGCCAGGCGTACCTGCGTATTTGTAATGGGGAAGCCCTAGACTATTTACAGTCTACCAGTTGGCTTTAGAGTCACATCCTCTGAGTCACAATCCGGGCCTTCATAGCCCGTGTTACATTTACTGGCGTTGTTGGTAGGGTTCGAACCTACGCGGGGAAACCCCAATGGATTTCCAATCCATTGGGGTTTCCCCGCGTAGGTTCGAACCCTACCAACAACGCCAGTAAATGTAACACGGGCTATGAAGGCCCGGATTGTGACTCAGAGGATGTGACTCTAAAGCCAACTGGTAGACTGTAAATAGTCTAGGGCTTCCCCATTACAAATACGCAGGTACGCCTGGCTTCAAATGACGCATCTATAGGAGACAACACTCCAAGAGAACAGCGGGGTTTCAGTGTAACCATACACACCCCTACATTCACCACAGGAACATAAACAGTACCCCGAACAACATGCAAGAGAGAAGGAGACACTAACAAACCCTCAGGTAAGCCAAACTTTGCATTTAAGGGTTCAATCAAAACAGCCCCTGCCAAGGCCAACATAGCAGAACAAGTAGCAGGTACAAGTTTAGTAGTGCCAGCAGGAACTACCACAGGTCTTTTACCACGCAGCTTTGCGACACTAGTCTGAATAGGGCCTTTCTGCAAGTTGGTCTGCTGATATAACTGGAAGGCAGGAAGCCAGGAACTGAAAGCCCCCAAAACTGTAGGGCGTTCAAACAACTCTGGGCCATACTGGTCAAACAACTGAAAATAGTAGGCCTTTATGACATTCATCCCAATTATGCCCGGTATATGAGGTAAACCAACCCGACCTGGAGGGTCTCTAACAACCAAGATCCCTCTTCTAGGAATTACCACACCACACACCTCTAAGTCGGGCTCAAGATAACCCAAGTACGGAATGCTTAAACCGTTGGCAGCTCTCAGCTCTAACCAATGACAGGACTTTAACTTGTCTGGAAAATATTTCCTGAAAAAGCTTTGGACGCATTGGACCGGAACTCCAGATAATTTCACAGTGACTTGGGGACAAGGCGCCATTAAACACTCCTTCACCTCATCTACATGGGGACCCACTGAGCCTGAACCACCCCCTCCTAATGTCTGGCTCCTTACACTAGGGGGAGTTAGTTTTCCGACAACTGAGGGCTAGTGGTGGCTTGGACCCGAGGGGACCTGAACTGGGAACGGGCGTTACAGTACCGAGCAATGTGACCTGGTTGTTGACACCTGTGACAAATCACACTACTAAGACCAGAAGAACTGGCCACAGGGTGCTGCTGCATAGCTGCAAGGGATTGAGTGATCTGATCCAACTGGTCCTGTTGCTTTTGTACCAATTTTGTCAGAGTGGCAATTTGTGAGGAAGTAGAATTAGAGGGGGGCTCAATTTGGAGAGTGGGTGCACTAGCCCGTTGTACAGGAGCAAATTATTGCTGCAGTCAGGTCTCATACTGCCGAGACTGGCTCAGTTAGAGAGAAGATAACCTCCCTTGATCTCTCTATGCTAGATGGAATAGAGCAGCACAAAGTGAGAGCCTTATTGCTAAAGTATGAATCTGTGTTTTCTGCTTTTGATGGTGACCTTGGTTTTACCAATTTAATTGAGCATAGCATCCCTTTGTCAGATGATGTTCCCATACGACAGCGGTATCGGCGCATCCCTCCATCTGAATATGAGGCAGTTAAGTCTCACATTAACCAGCTGCTGGCAACCCGGGTAATTCGAGAGAGCAGTAGCCCTTATGCGTCCCCAATTGTCCTAGTCAGAAAGAAGGACGGTAGTCTTCGCCTTTGTGTAGACTACAGACAACTTAATAAAAAGACCAGGAAGGATGCTTTTCCACTGCCTCGAATAGAAGAGACACTAGACTCCCTCTCGGGCGCCCGCTGGTTTACGACAATGGACCTTGCTTCTGGATATAACCAGGTTCCAGTTGCAGAGATCGATAAGCCAAAAACAGCTTTCTGCACCCCGTTTGGCCTGTTCGAGTTCAACCGTATGCCATTTGGACTATGCAATGCACCAGGGACTTTCCAGCGTTTGATGGAGAGGATATTTGGGGCCCAGCATGGTCAGTCACTTTTGTTATATCTGGATGATATTGTTGTGTTCTCTTCCAGTGTTGATGATCACTTGACACGGCTGGAAAGGGTTCTAAGTCGCCTAAAACAAGAGGGATTGAAAGTCAAGTTAGAAAAGTGTGACTTCTTCAAAAAGCAGGTGAAATATCTGGGACATCTCATCTCTGAGGAGGGCGTGGCCACGGACCCAGGAAAGGTTGCGGCAGTGTTAAACTGGCCTCACCCCACCAACATCTCAGAGTTGCGGTCGTTCCTGGGGTTTGCCAATTATTACAGGAGGTTCGTAGAAGATTTTTCTAAACTAGCTGGCCCCCTTCATCGTCTTGTTGCAGAACTTGCTGGGTCGAAGGTGTGCAGAGGACGAAGGCAACTGTTGGAAGACGTTTGGTCGGAGGACTGTGAAAGGAGCTTCCAGGAGCTCAAGGCCAAGCTTGTAAGTGCCCCCACACTTGCTTTTGCTGATTTCTCTCTGCCTTTCATTTTAGAGGTCGACGCCAGCCACAGTGGGCTAGGAGCCGTATTGTCTCAAGAGCAAGGTGGCAAAGTGAAACCAGTTGCATATGCCAGCCGCAGCTTACATGCTGCTGAGAAACATTATAGCTCCATGAAGCTCGAAATGTTAGCCATGAAGTGGGCCATGACTGAGAAGTTCAAAGAGTACCTGTGGGGCCACCAATGTATAGTATGGACAGACAATAACCCCTTGAGTTATTTGGACACAGCCAAACTGGGCGCCACGGAGCATCGGTGGATCGCTGAACTCTCAGCATTTGAGTATACAGTCCGATATCGCCCAGGCCGTGTGAACAAGAATGCGGATGCCCTCTCAAGGCAACAGACTAGTGGGGACAGAACGCAATTGGAGTACCTCCTCCCAGGAACAGTCATTCCAGAGGCAATTGGTGAGCGGTTTGTGGGGATGCAGGAAGACCCTGTCCAGTTGGTCATAACAGCTCTGCCATCTCGCAGCGGGGAAGATCTGGGGGTACTCCAAAGGGCTGACCCTGCCATCTCAGCATTTCTGGAGTTTTGGCAGCAGCAGAGAGCGCCAAGCTGTGCTGAGAAGGAGCGTCTGGGTCCAGAGGCCCGGGGACTTGTAAAACAGTGGGGTCGAATTGTCCAGAAGGAGGACCTCCTGTATCGGCGTAGCTGGAGACCAGATGGTGGAGAAGAGGTTCTCCAGTTACTTCTCCCAGAGAGCTTAAGATCAGAGGTGTTACAGGAGCTTCATCAACATCATGGCCACCAAGGGATAGAGAGGACAACTGATGTCGTGAAGCAGAGGTGTTTCTGGCCAGGGATGGACAAAGATGTAAAGGACTGGTGCCAGCAGTGTGAGAGGTGTACCCTTGCTAAAAACACCCAACCAAGAGCTCGTGCTCCTATGGGTCACCTCCTTGCTTCAAGACCAAATCAGCTGCTGGCCATTGATTTTACACTGTTGGAAACCGCCCGTGATGGAAGGGAGCTCGTGATGGTGATGACAGATGTGTTTTCAAAGTTCACCCAAGCCATCCCCACTCGTGATCAAAAAGCAGCTACGGTAGCGAAGATCCTGGTTCGTGAGTGGTTTTACCGTTTTGGAGTACCGGCTCGCATCCACTCAGACCAGGGGAGGAACTTTGAGAGTCTCTTGGTGCAACAGCTATGTGAGCTGTATGGAGTTCAGAAAAGTCGTACCACACCTTACCACCCACAGGGAAATGGACAGTGTGAACGCTTTAATCGAACTATGTTTAACCTGCTTCGTTCCCTTCCTCCAGAAGAAAAACGAAATTGGCCAGAACACCTCCCACAGCTTGTCTTCCACTATAACACCACTGCCCATCAGTCGACTGGTGAATCACCCCACTTCCTCATGTTTGGACAAGAACCTCACTTGCCAGTGGATTTCCTTCTTGGCCATCTTCCGGAGCCTACGGCATCCAGTGTGTGTGACTGGGTGGCAGAGCACAGGAGGCGTCTGAATGTGGCCATGGATGCTGCCAGGGGCAGAGTGGAGCTGGCAGCCCAGAGGAGGAAAGTGAGGCATGATGAAAAGGTCCAGTGCAAGCCACTTGAAGTGGGACAAAGAGTGTATTTGCGTGATGTGGGCCCAGGTCGCAGAAAAATTCAAGATGCATGGGGGTCCACAGTGTACCAAGTCGTGAGAGGGCCCAGTACAGGTGGTGTGGTATATTCAATTGCTCCAGTTGATAAGCTTCATCTTGTGAGACAAGTGCATCGTACTGCTATAAAACCTGCTCTACCACCTACAGATGCCTGCCCTGATGCTTGGCTGCAGTGTCTGCCTGATGAGACTAGTGACGAGGATGATGTGGAGTCTGGATCTTGGCTGGTGGTCCGAGAGGCTGTTAGTAACCCGCCTGTGAAGCCAGAACCACCGGAAAGGCCTCCAGTTCATATGCCATATGAGGCGCCAGTAACCCGCCTGTGAAGCCAGAACCACCGGAAAGGCCTCCAGTTCATATGCCATATGAGGCGCCACCAGCTGTACAAGCTCCCCAAAGCAGTATCATCGGCCCCAGGAAGTCCAGCCGTAAAACAGCTGGCAAACACTCCAACCCCCATCACCTCCCACGACCGGTTAGGAGTGACGACTGTAGGGCTACTGTTTCAGTGGACCCGGGTGCCAGCAGCCTGGTTACCGCCACTTTTTGACCCTGGTTGCGGTTTTGATTTATCGGTGAGCCACCGATCCATAAAGGGGGGGTAGGATGTAACCGGGTGGTTTTAGTTCATTGGAAGAGTGGCTGTAATTCCCACTCTAGTTTGGCTCCCTGAACACACCATGTCCTGTTCCTCCACCTTCAGTGTGGTTTAGCTCATTAGTGTTACTAAGCACCAGGTGTGTAAGCCAAACATTCTTCTCCAGGGTGTTGGCTGTTTAGTCTCTTGCTGCATGTGGCTGTAGTAGGTGCTGCTGCAGTGTTCATGGAGTTGTGCAAAGCCCTGAAGCACAAGCTAAGGTAAATGTTTTTTTCCATTAGTCACTTATGGCTGGTTGGGTGCTGTCAATGCTGCTCCACATATTGTTGTGGAGTTCTGTTAAATTATTTATTTGTATTTGTTTGTGTCTTTAGGACATGTGCCAGTGGGTGGCAGATTGCCACTGCAACTAATTGAATGTGCTTGTTATTGGGATTGTGACTGATTAAGGTACATGCTTGTATTTTCTAATATTGTTTATCATGTGCAAGCACCTTACTAACTGTCATTCCTGTACAGCAGATTGCTACGGTTGCTATATTGTGCTCCCAACTCTGTGCCTCGTTTTAAACTGTATATGCTCTCATGTTACTGGCATGTAACATCCTTTGGTGTTAAGTGATTTGGAGTTGTGCTAGCCCTTTACAACTGGCATGGTAGAACCACCATAGCATAAATGCATCTAATAAAGGCTGTTTTAATATAGAAAGGAATTAATAAAATATATATTGTATACAACACTTCTGTTTTTGTCATTTGAAGCCAGGCGTACCTGCGTATTTGTAATGGGGAAGCCCTAGACTATTTACAGTCTACCAGTTGGCTTTAGAGTCACATCCTCTGAGTCACAATCCGGGCCTTCATAGCCCGTGTTACATATGTTAATATAAACTTCTAAAAAATAAAAATAAAAACAGGGAGAACTATTCCAGCAGCTCACAGTCCACCAGGAAATAGTTAAAACATCGCGCTGCCAGGTAGGACATGAATTCATTCATTTCAGTCATGCAGTGAATGGAGGATGAAGCGATTACTTGACTTTAGGCAAAAAAACAAAAGAAAAGGCCCGATCAGTGATAAAGAAGAGGAATTTAATTCGTTTGTGTGTCGTACAAAACAGTCCGCCACCAGGGCAGTTTATTGTGAGACACCGCGCAAGCGTGCGCGGTCGTAAACAAAGAGCTTGGCGCGTTCGCGCGAACGTTCAAACGGCTTGTGCAGCGGCGCACGCACGGCGCTCAAACAGCGGGGCGCCGCGCTCGCGCCAGCGCGCAGCTGTGCCCCAGCCTTTCGTCTTCTCTGGAATACAAGAACGAACCGATGAGGATCCTGAGGCCTCGGTTCGAACCTTCATGCAAGACCAGCTGAAGCTGTCGGGTGACGAGGATCAATCCCGCAGGGATTCAGCTCCCCTGCTGACCCAACATACCCCCCCCCCCCAGTTCCCTAAGGTCCACCCAAGGAGTGCGGCCAAAACCATAGATATCATATATAGAACACTAGATACCGCATGGCCCGCTCTCGCCTATTGGAGCTGACGAGATTTCAGGCAGCCATCTTGAAGGCGTCCACCGCTCCACTCAGCCTTATATATTTGGCTGGCACAATAAAGTATCAGCGCATTTAATCAATCATAACACGCTGAATAGTAATGCTATTGTCACATATTTAAATGTTAGGCATACAGCTATTAAAACTGCATGTATAGGAACGTATAGTTTAGCATATTTAAATATTTTTTGGTGGAATACAATACTGTACTTTAATATATGTTTAGCAAGACACAACCAAAGATGCAATTTATTCACACACACATTATACATATTCAGATACTGTAATAATACATATATATTCAGATAAGCATATATATAACTATATAAATACATACTACAGTATATATATATATATATATATATATATATATATATAATATATATATATAATATATATACTGTATATATATACTGTATATATATATATATATATATATACAATATATATATATATATATATATATATATATATATATATATATATATATATATATATATATATATATATATACAGTACTGTATATCTTATATACTGTATATGTGTGTATATATATTGTATATATGTATATACATATTCTCTTAGTTAATTCTAGATGTTATTACTGTTTTTCTCTTGCATTTGTTGTTGGATGTAACTGGGACCCCGTGTACATAATCTCGTTTTCATCACATGTACCACATGCGGTGCAAATGACAATAAAGACTCTCTGACTCTGATATATATATACTGTATACTGTACATATAAACATACACACACACATATGTGTGTACTGTGTATGTATATATATGTGTGTGTATATATATTATATATATACTATATCTAATATATATATATATATATATATATATATATATATATATATATATGTATATATATATATATATTGTATATATATTATATTCATTCATTCATTCAACCTTTATTTATACAGGCTAGCCTCGTTGAGTCACGGGGACTCATTTACAAGAGGGACCTGTCTCACTCACACCAAACAACCATCCACTCTCACACTCACACCTAGGGTCAATTTAGAGTCACCAATCAGCCTAACAAGCATGTTTTTTGGTCTGTGGGAGGAAACCGGAGTACCCGGAGGAAACCCACGCATGCACGGGGAGAACATGCAAACTCCACCCAGAAAGGCCCCGGACCGGGATTTGAACCGGCAACCTTCTCGCTGAGAGGCAGCAGCTCTACCAGTTGTGCCACCGTGCTGCCCAAATATATATATATATATAGTATATATATATATATATAGTATATATATATATATATATATATATATATATATATATATATATATATATATATGTATATATATATATATATATATATATATATATATATATAGTTATATTTATATATACTGTAGTATGTATTTATATAGTTATATATATGCTTATCTGAATATATATGTATTATTACAGTATCTGAATATGTATACATAATGTGTGTGTGAATAAATTGCATCTTTGGTTGTATCTTGCTAAACATATATTAAAGTACAGTATTGTATTCCACCAAAATTATTTAAATATGCTAAACTATACGTTCCTATACATGCAGTTTTAATAGCTGTATGCCTAAAATTTAAACATGTGACAATAGCATTACTATTCAGCGTGTTATGATTGATTAAATGCGCTGATACTTTATTGTGCCAGCCAAATATATAAGGCTGAGTGGAGCGGTGGACCCCAAGATGGCTGCCCTAAATCCTGCCCCGGAGCAAGCTATGGGGTATCTAGTGTATATATGATATCTATGGCCAAAACACCTCTCCGACCGCCAGGCCATTTGAGCTCCAGATCAGAGAAGGACAGGGCCATGAGGGCCGCCAGCAGCAGGACCAACAGCCCACACACCCCAGGGCCGCCAAGACCCCTATGAAACGCAGTCAACCTGTTGCCCAAGAGGACGCCAAATCCTACATGGATGACCCGGCCAAAAGTGCCCGCCCAACCGCTGACAGAGCCAGGAAGCATCGGAAGTGGGCACCCACCATAGAAAGGGGCCAGCAAACCGGCCACGCATAGGCTATGTTCACACTGCAGGTCTTAATGCTCAATTCCGATTTTTTTTTATCCGATCTTTTGGTGTGAACGTTCACACTACATTTTATATGCGACCTGCATCTGACTCCAGTATGAACAATCTACATTGCAGAAGCGACCCACATGCGCAGAAGAAAACGTTTCTCAGAACATGACGTGACACGCAGAACCCTGTGTTTGCGGAAGTAAACATGGACGCGACAGTTTTCAGTGTGTGTTCGGTAATTTTGAAGTTGTTGTCCAATCGGGGAAAGATAAACATCCAAATGATTAAAGGCAAAAGAAAACTGAGAAGAAAGCGAGCAAAATTTTTAGTGATGGCGATTTTTGGAGCTGTGGCTGCTACCTCTGTTCAGAGGGGTGTGTGGATGCGGCATATACGGTGGCCGAGGAGCGCTGTTCAATTTGGAGTGCAGAGCGTTTTTCTTTTGCAGCACGTTTGCACCCCTCGGCCACCGTAGGAGTAGGAGTCAAGAGTGACGTTGGTGATGAAAAAGTCAGATGTAAGTCACATGAGCGTTCACACTGCAGTCGTTTTGAAAACATCAGATATATATCCGATTTAAAACCACATACTGAAACGGCCTGGGTCAGATTTGAAAAAATCGGATTTGTCACGTTCAGACTGTCATAAAAAATCGGATATGGGTCAGATGGGGCAAACAAATCTGATTTGGGTCAGATTTGCCTGCAATGTAAACGTAGCCATAGTCCCAGACCATCATCAAGGACATCCACTCAGTCCCCACCCCAGAAGAAACACTACACCCACCCCTCATACTAACAACTCTCAGAACACATAGCACACTAGACACCCAGGCTGGGTCAACCTGCCCCCTCCCATTGGCCACTAGTCACGCCCTCAGACACCCAACCCCCCAGCCCACAAACCCCCAACCCACCAGCGAGCCGAGGGCCCCCCGCCCAGAGCCGGGCACCAGAGCGCAAGCCAGCCCAAGCCCGGCGACCCGCCTGCCAGAGCCCAAGATCCCCGACCCCCACCAGGCCCAAGCCCAGGGACGACATGCCCCCAGAACCCCAAGCCCCCGGCGCCCACCTCGAACCCACCCCAGCACAGCCAAGCCACCGATCGGTGACCCATGACTGCCGCCACCGACCACCTGAGGGCCCGCATGTCTGTGCACTTCATTAAGCAAAACCTGGGGTGGCAAGTTTCTGCTTCTGGTGTTTTGTGGGTCTAAAGCTGAAATATTTGAGAACCACACCTCTGGATTGCACAGGAGACAAGAGATGGTGCAAAAAGAAGCAGTGGAATATTCTTGTTTATAGCATTTGTAAAAGACTAAGTCTCTCTAATGATTGTTTCTGTTGTTGGCTGTACATCCCGTTTGAATCAATCCTTACAAGTGAGTAGAAAATATGTTTTCAGCTGAACCGAACATGAAGCCGGAACATTTATCTTCCTGATCTCTTGACACTCACAGTAAAAAGGACCAGAAGATTAGGTGTGACAGTCTAACAGCTTATTTAAAATGTTTCCATTTAAAAAGAATCCAGAAGTAATGTTGTCAGTTGTGTTCTCACATGCCAACCTCCAGAACATCTCAGGAAAACCTTCAGGATCACACTGCATGTGTGAAAATGGCTGCTGACTGCAGGGCTGTGAAAAAAAAAAAAAAACTGAGGGGAGAAACAGCTTTTTTTCCCCTAATTACAAATCAGCCCAAGTGACGCAAACTTCTTGAGGCAAGCCATCATGTAGCACCTTAAGTCCCATCATCATACTTCAACAAATCTTTGTTTAAACTGTTGACTGAACAAAATCTCTTGTTTTCCGTTTGAGCTGTGAAATGTGAGCATATAAAGCATTATTAAAAAGACTGACTTTTTTCTCATCTTTATTCTTCAAGTAAAGCTTTAATGTTGGTAACAAATGTCTTAGTTCAAAGCTTTTGCAAAATGTAAAGTTGATTACAAGAAATCTCCTATTTCACACTTGTTCTAATACTGAAGGGCAATAAATAAATAAAATCATTAAATATTCAACATATTAAATGTCCACAAATCATTTAATGAGATTGATCATAGCACCTTATTTTGATAATCTATAAATGGCTGTGGTATTTAAACATGAATTCCCTGAGATTGATCTAGCATGACAAAAGCTGTGCAGTTCACCAAAGAATCTAATAAGATCTTTGTGGAGATAAATGCATGCTGCATAATTAATCAGAATCATTGCTTTAAGTGGGCCGGAACTCACCGGTACCCAGTTCCGCCACTTCTAAAATTTAACCCTGAGAGTACCGGGACTTTTTTTAAGCGTAAGGTGCGTTCCGGAACTTATTTTCGTCTTCTCCACTTGAAAGACCCGTGGCAGATTAGAATGCATCATTTCCCCCGACTGGATTTCAAGAAAGAGTAATGCATCTTCACGACAATAAAACATCTTTGGTGGAGCGCGTCATTTTGGCCAATCACAACCTCAGGATAGACAGGGGGAGGAGACGACAGCGAACTCTGTAAAAAAACAAAAACAAACTGCAGCGCGACAGAGCGCGAGGGAAGCGGAAGTAACTCCTCCAACGTGTGGGTAAAGTTAATATTTTTATACATGCAGTGGAGTGTAACCATTGTTTAGTAAAATGGCATGTTGTGTTACAAATAAAACTAAATAAAAATTAACAAAATAACAGTCAATTGCACCCCTAAAGTCACTGTGATAAATTGTCACATTAATTTCATTATCTTAGCCACAGGAGTGAGTTTAAAAACAGGATGATGTCTATATGAACTAGTTGAATGAGGTGTCTCTAAAATATCCTGATTCATGATCAATAATAATTTAAAAAAAAATTTAATCTGTCCACAGGACCTGACTTTATTTTGTTAGATGTCTCTAAAATAGTTAGTGAATCATGTTTACATGTAGGTAAACATAGATGTTTAACAACTTGTTAAAATACACCAGAATGCAGGAAATGGCATCTACTTTATTCAAAATTTCTGGCAAAACATCTTCACCAGCATATTTAAGAAATGAGTTTTTACTGTTAGTAAGTAAGTTTTATTTATATAGCACATTTCACAGACATGAGAGTAGTGCTTTACAAAAGGAAAAATAAAATCACAGAAGTACTATACAGAAAGGTAAAACATAACAAACTCTAAAATCAATGTACAAAATTAACCAAAAGCCTGTCTGAAGAGATAAGTCTTAAGTTTTTAAATGCATCTGTTGACTCGGAGCAGCGCATTGTTAGCAAAATGTTCTGCTGTATTTGACTTGCTGCTGTTGTTGGTTGTTAATTTTTTGGTTGACACAATCTTTCCTATTTATGTCCTCATTAAATTAGGTTAGTAAATGACTTTTACCTGAAGCATGTTAAAAAATTACAAAATCTTTCGGGGGGGGTTGGCGCAACGTTTGTCACCTTTTTCATCCCTTCTGAGTTTGCAGGTATGCATATTATTATGACATTAGGGAGGGTACCGGCACTTATTTTTTTCCACTTAAAGCACTGTATATATATATATATATTCTTATTCCAATGCAACTTCTTCATACTCTTACATGCATCAACTTCTCTAAAGTTCAGCAGTACTTTTGGACTTACATGAGCAAGAATCTAAGCTAAAATATAAATGTTTTGATGTAGCCTATAAGAAGAGGGGGCAAATAAAATGGTAAAGCCCCTACCAATGGCTGGTGTTGCCATGGTAACTGTACAGTTGTTTTCACTCCCTAAAAGTGCAGGCTGTCAGAACAGTGGAGTACAAAATAAGCCTTAAAGTAAAAGTTACAGTGCAGAACCAGTTCTGAATCACAAGTGGCAAAATTGTCCAGTTATCACGTTACTGCTCGCTGCAGAAAGGTCAAGGCGGGTGATAATGTATTTTCTAGTCCATGAGTCTGTCTTACATTTGATTTGATTTGATTTGATGTTTATTCATTCATTTTAAAAGAACAATACAAGACAGTTTCATCAGATACAAGAATACAAGTAGGATAAAATGAAAGGAGCAGAAAGAAGATGAAATCTTATTATATCTCAAAGTTAATTTTATTGTCAGAACTGCAATATGTACAGGACATACACAGGACCGAAATTGCGTTTCTCTCAGTCCCTCGGTGCAACAGTAACCATCTAAACACTAAACACTAAAACATTTAATAAACATAAGCATAAAATAGTAAAAGTGTAACACTGTCCTGAGTTTTTTCATAATAGTATAAAAGTATGAAAATTTACACCAACACTGAAACACCAAACACCCCTAAAACACCAAACACCCAATGAACATAAGCATAAAATGAAATAATAAAAGTGTAATACTGTCCTGAGTTTTTGCATAGTAGTATAAAAAGTATATCTATAAAATAAACTGAAGGTTCTAGCATTGACATTTGCAAAGAGTGGCACAGCAGCATATAAGTTAATGTACACAGTATATGTATGAGGTAGTTGATGTTGGTATAGAGGCAAAGTGGCATATGCAGTAAGGCACATAAGGCACATTTGGCATCCTTAGATAAGGCTAGTCAGAGAATGCTGTATATGTATCTGCAGTAGTGTAGATAAAAGTAGTGTAAATGTAAACAGTAGTAATAAATGTAAAGCAGTAGTAATAAATGTAAACAGTGAATGTAAACAGTAGTATGACTATAGGCAGTAATGTAATACAAACATTAGTGCAAATATGAGAAGTAGTGCAAACTGAATGAGTACATGACCGAGAGTTTAGTGAATAACCCGTTTGATGACACAGGGTCCAGTGTTAAAAACTTTGTGTTGAGTGGTAATGTGTGAGAACGTTTTTTGTGTTAAGGCAGTTCAAAAGTTTTTTGTGTTAAGGCAGTTCAAATGGGACTGCCCCTTATTTCACAGTTTGTTCAACCAATGATAACCTTCAAACTACATCACAAAATGAAAAACTCTACTTACTTTTACTAACTGTAATACACAAACTACATCAGAAAATGAATAATTCTACTTAATTTTTCTAACTAATACACAAACTACATCAGAAAATGAATAATTCTACTTAATTTTTCTAACTAATACACAAACTACATCACAAAATGAACAATTCTACTTAATTTATCTAACTGTAATACACAAACTACATCATAATTTATCTAACTGTAATACACAAACTATCATTCTAACTGTAATACACAAACTACATCAGAAAATGAATAATTCTACTTTATTTTTCTAACTGTAATACACAAACTACATCATTCTAACTGTAATACACAAACTACATCAGAAAATGAATAATTCTACTTAATTTTTCTAACTGTAATACACAAACTACATCAGAAAATGAATAATTCTACTTAATTTTTCTAACTGTAATACACAAACTACATCACAAAATGAATAACTCTACTTAATTTTTCTAACTGTAATACACAAACACACTAAGTTACATCATATATAGTTTTTGAGCAAGTCCTTTTTGACCTTTTTCTTAAATAAATACATATGAATACACATGAATCACAGATTGTATTGAAACTCATAAAAAGTCAACTTTGTATGTACATCTACAATTGATTAATGTTTGAAGTCAACCCAGCTCAGAATTGCCACCACAGCAAATTGACATAGGCCAACACAAAATAATGTCTGTCCACCTTATTCCTAGCCCCCGTGCTTTGCGTGAATTATGGACATGACTTCCAGCTTGGACCAGAACCGGCATTTGTGTGTGAATAGTACAACCAAATGTAGTTTCTCTGAGCATTGTGGATTTAATTTAAACATGAAGGAACACCAGCTGTCAGAGCTCAAACAGGACAATGTAACCTGCCTGCTGCCTGCTGAGGACGAGGGATGGAGGACGAGCTGAAGATTACTTCATTGACTCGGTTCTTCCGACGAAGCAATGAACAACCTGACAAGCTCTGAGGTGTATCAGTATCTACACAGTAATAAGGTCAGTGGTGTTTTATTAAAAGAGGTGCAACAATCTTATTTACCTTAAAGCTCAACTCAAAGCCTTAAAGTCCTCCATCACCGAGCCTGGGTTAATTACAGAGATCATAATACTGAAAACGAACAAATACTATAAAGCTGTTCCATCCAGACACTTGAAATCATACCTGATATTCTCATCACTGTTTTCAATCCTGAGGATCCAGTGTCTCTTCTCCGGTGGTTTATTGTAGTCCAGACACAAAGTAGGATGCAGGTTTTCCTCCATCAGCCGTTGATCCACAAAGTGAAATGAGTTCACACACAGTGTTTTGGGTGGTCTCTTCAAGTTCACATTTTTCAGCCACATTCTTCTTAATTGTAGGAGATAGAAACTACACCGTTTTTCACAGGAACACTTTGTTTTGGGTCCATGTTCAAAACCCTGGATTTAGTTTGGTCTGGTTGTTCTGCAGCCGCGAACACAACAGGTACTTGAACTCAGCATGGCTATTGTAGTAAACTTTATGGTTGTTAAATAAATGTGAACAAAACAAAAACAGAGTTTTATCTGCTAAACTGATTATAATTACTTTCAAATAAACTAGGCTCCGTGCTTAAACAATGCTTACGGCTACTTCCTGTCTGACAGGAAGTTGTACCCATAATCATTTAGACAGCAGAGCCCCCAGGAATAAGGTGGATAACTTGGTCAATTTTTTACAGATATTGAGCTTAAATTTATTGTGATAGTAGCTGAGAGTTAATAATAATCTTGCTTCTGAACATGATTTATTGCAATATTACTGTGACTTGTAAAAGGCTTTTCATTATTTTGTTTTATTACAAGTTGTTTTTAAACGTGTTTTTAACGTGAAATGCATGTGATGCATCGAACAAAATACTGTTAAGGCTCACCCATAGCTCTGCGTAGGGCCGTGCGCGCGTACTGTATGCAGACAGTTCACCCGCACAGCTCAGCGTTAGTTCTCGTGTTCATTCTCGCGTTTTCGCTCCAAATTCTTGACGTCATTTTTTGAGCAGCTGCAGCCCAGCATTTACCTACAGGACAAATTGAGGTAGCTGATTGGTCATTTGCTGACACGCCTACTGAATTGATTGACAAATTGGGTGAGGGAAAAAAGGCGCGAGCTGGCAGCTGCACTCGCAGCGGTGTTCTGTGTTTATATATTATTAAAAAGTTCAAAAAACAAACAAACAGGGAGCGTTGGTCCTGCTGCCCACACATCAGACCAGCTCACCAGGAAATCTGCAGAACCTCCCGCAGCCACGCTGGACCCAAGTTTAATTCGCTCGTGACAAATTCATTAATTTCTCATCATTTCAGTCATGGAGTCAATGGAGGAGGAAGTGATCACTGCCTTTTGGCAACAAAACAAAAGAAAAGTCCAGATCAGGGATGAAGAAGGGGAATTAAATACATTGGTGTCACATACAAAACTGTCCGGCGCCGGGCAGTTTATTGTGCGACAACGAGTTTGCGTACGTCGTAAAATTTGAGCATTGCGCGTACATGCCCTGCGGGGATACGCTTGTGCCTCTGCATAGTACGTGCATACAGCTGCGTATGGACGTACGCAGAGCTATACGGGGGGCTTTAAGTGGGTGAAGTTAAATGAAGCATGTGTATTCACCCGTTTGCTATGAAGTCCCTAAAATGTTCTGATGCAACCACTTACCTTCCAAAGTCACATGCTTGGTGAAATGAAGTCCACCTGTGTGCAGTTTGAGCATCATGTGATCTGTCCGTGCATGCACACCTTTCCTGAAAGTCCCAGAGGCTGCAACACCATTACAGCATTACGCAAGAGGCACCACTAACCACACTGCACCATGAAGACCAAGGAGATCTCCAAACAAATCAGGGACAAAGTTGCTGAGAAGTAAACAAAGTTCATGCTCAATCATTCAGGTACCAAATCAAATAATTCTCAGTCAGGTCATCTGGACAGTTCATTTTTTAATAGAAATGGTTCGCCCTCTATCCGGAGGGCACCATCAGTCAGAAGAGTTCCATTAAACTGTTTTCCCACCAAGCAGTAAACTCCTTAAGTGGACCAACAAATTTGCTGGAGCCAAGATGGTTTCTGTGGGCCGTCCTGTCTCTCGTTGACTCCCCCCAGGCAGGCAGCCACAGCCAAAGTGGTTCAATAATAATAATAATAATAATGTCACATTTTTGTCATCTGTGTATGTTTCCATACAAGACGAAATTTGACTTTGCATTTAACCCAATCACCACCAGGTGGGGCAGTGGGCAGCTATAGAAAGCGCGCCGGGGAGCAGTTGGGATGAGATGTGCTACTCAAACACACCACAAGTTATGCCGTGACTGGGGTTCGAACGTGCGGTCCTTCGGGCCCCAAGTCGGTTCCCCTGCCACTACACCATCTTGGGCAACAAAGTTCATGCTCAATCATCCAGGTACCAAATCAATGCTGAGAAGTACAAGTCAAGGTTGAGCTATTAAAAAAAAATCAAAATCTCTGATGATCCCCTGGAGCACCATCAAATCCATTATCATCAAATGGAAAGAACATGGTACCACAACAAACCCCTATTGTGAGGTGTGATAGGTCAATCTGCATATGTTTGTGTATCTTATCTCAGCTTTATAACCTGAACCCCACACACTCTGAACTTTGAATTGAGAAAGCTTCTCGGATGAGAAGCGAAACGTCTTCTGTTACAAATAAAGTCCAGTTGTATTTGTCTTGAACATTTTTTAATTTACCATGTCCTGGATGACTGAGAATCTTCACCAACATGGTACCACAACAAACCTGCCAAGAGAGGGCCGCCCACCAGAACTCTCAGACCGGGTAAGGAGGGCACTAATCAGAGAGGCAGCACAGAGACTAAAGGTAACTCTGAAGGAGCTGCAGAGTTCCAAGCAGAGACTGGAGTCTCTGCCCATATGACCACAATAACCATACACTCCACAGAGCTCAGAGCTGGGCTTTATGGAAAGGTGACCAAAAAATACTTTAATTAGAAAAATAGGAAGGCTTGTTTTGAGTTTGCCCAAAGGCAAGTGGGCGACTACCTAAATAAATGGAGGAAGGTGCCCTGCACACATGTGACCAAAATAAGGCCACTGGTGCAAAACTAACACATCTCATCACCCCAAGAACACCATCCACACAGTGAAACATGGTGGTGGCAGCATCATGCTATGGGGATTTTCTTAGCAGAAGGGACTAGGAAACTGATCCGAGTTTAGGGAAAGATGGAGGGTGCTAAATTCAGGGATGTTCAAGTCAATTTTATTGTCATTCACATCACATCTTGTACATGAGGTGGAAAAAAATGAAGTACACAAGGTCCCAGTGACATTAAACAACAGCATAAAGTATAAAACAAAACAGTCACCGAAGATCTAAGATATACACTAAGAATACGATAAACACAAATAATGTAATATAATACGGCGTAACAACAGCGGCCTGAACATGAGTGTGTGGTGAGCAGATGGGAGCAGCATGAGATAATCAGCAGCATGAGATGAGAAGTATGGATAATCAGCAGTATGGATAATCAGCAGTATGGATCATCAGCAGCACATCACAAATCCCCTATCAAAAGTGGTATTACAGTGTTCAGAATTGAAAAAGACTTCTGGACAGAAGTCGAAACGTTTTCTGCAACAAATAAAGTCCAGTTGATCCTGTATTGAACGCCTTTTTGATATTACAGTGTTGTTTTTTTTACCCTTACAGTGATTATCCTGGTTAAGGAATCAAGAGTCTAACAGCTGTTCCTCAGTCTAGTGGTTCTGCACTTAATGCTCCTTAACCTCCTGCCTGAGGGCAGTGGGGTAAAAAGTGTGTGTGCTGGGTGAGTGGGGTCCTTCATGATGCAGGTGGCTCTCTTCCTGCATCTGGAGGTGTAAATGTCTGTGATGGTGGGGAGACTGACTCCAACATCTTCTGTGCAGCCTTCACCACTCTCTGTAAAGCTTTTCTTTCTGCAGCTGTGCAGCCTCCATGCCACACGTTGATGCTGGAGCACAGGATGCTCTCCACTGCACACCTGTAGAAGGAGGTGAGGACTGGGCTGCTCAGACCAGCTCATCTCAGCAGCCTGAGGAAGTAGAGTCTCTGATGAGCTTTCTTGATCAGGCTGGTGGTGTTGTTGCCCTAAGCTGAGGTTGTCATTCAGGTGTACACCCAAGTACTTGTAGCTGGAGACCACTTCCACCGTAGATCCTCCCATGTTCGCAATCTCTATTCTTGAACAAAACCTTGGTCTGCCAACGCTTTGAGACTGGGATGGAGGACAACAGGACAATGACCTAAAGTGTTCTATTAAATCGACATTCGAGTGGTTTCAGGGCAAACTTGTGAATGTATTGGGATAGCCCAGTCAAAGCCCAGCCCTTAATCCATTTGAGAATTTATGGTCAGACTTGACATTGCTGTTCACCAGCAGGGACTATCCAACTTGCTGGAACAGTTTTGCCTTGAGGAATAGGTAAAAATCTCAGTGACAAGATGTGGCAAGCTCACAGAGACTTATCCAAAGCAACCTGTAATTAACTCTTCAAAATTCATCAAACACTGTTTTTTTTAATGGTCACAGTTTAAGATGTCAAAATGGCATTTCAGTAGCATAAGGTTCAACTCTCTGTGACATTTAAACTTTAACATACGTACAGCAACTAATGTCTAGGCTAAAAACTCCAAATAGGACAGAGTTTTCTCAGCGATTTAGCCAAAATCTTTTGACATTTTTTGTGTGATTGTTGTCTGTGCCACACAACGGACTCAAAGTCATTGCATACTGTTCCTGATGAAGCCACATGTTTTGATGTCTCTTTTAAAGTTGTGGGAGGAGGACTGAATCAAACATGATTGAAGGAAAGTAATACCAACTGAATAAGTAATAATTGCATGTTTCAAAGTCCTTAAATACAGCATATTCTTTAGTATGAATTGCAATGATGGGTCAAACCACTCAGACAAAAATAAGATGAAATGGACTTGCATAAAAAAAAGTCCTCAGCACTCAGCAGGTAATGCCGTTAAATGCCAGTGAATTCCTTATTACAGCATCCCTCCACAACAATCACTCACTCTACATAAAACATCCTCCTCTTCACTGTAATTGCCCTATTAAAACATTTCTGCTTTAAGACGTGTCACATTACAGACCCGAGGCTCATTAAGGAGCTCCCTGCCACCAATTATCTGAGCTTCCATGTCTGGAAGCCACACTCACCCAAAACGAGCTCTTGGGGCTGATCTGGGAGCAGCCCGGCCTCTTCAAATCTACACTCAGCCGTACGAGAGGCAAATCAGAAAACTGACCTTTGGTCACTGTCTGGAGGCGACTCCACTCAGCTCTACTTTGGTCAGGTGACAGAGCCTCTGACCTTTACCATGGAAATAATGACTTGTTCTTGTGCCAAGAGCTCAGAGGGTTACCACAGGGAGTGAGACACCCCCGGCAACATGTGACAGTATTTGGAGGACAGAGTTTGCACTCAGCACTTTGATAGCCCCAGAAAACCAGTGTGTGTGACAAGACACAAGAGACGTAGAACTGTGAGTATGCCAGTAGTGTGTGTTTGTGTGTGTGTGGGTGTGTGTGCAACAGAGACTCAGACAGTGTTGAAAGGAAATAGGTGTCAGACAGAAGGTGCAGAGAGGAGTAAACTGAAGATGTCAATACTTTCTGTGGAGACATCCCATGTAAAATTTCAAAAGGAGTCGAGAAATGCAGGGAATCACTGACTGGAGAATCAGGAATGGGGAGGGACAATGTGGAATGCCCAAGCAAGACAGTGCAACAAATAATTTTCAACAAGATAGTGTGTGTAAAAATAAAAACCTTGTGGAATGATTACTAATTGTCTACGTTTTGATTAAAAGAAAAATATATATTTTTAGCTAGAGGTGCCAAAGCACTTCTGGCATCCTTTATCCTATTTGCACCTTTTTCTTCCATTTATGGCACTTTTTTTTTTTTTTTTTTGCTAATCCTCCTTCATCTTTGAAACCAAACTATCACATCAAAGTGCGCTACTTGATTAGGAATTGTGTGTCAAGATAGAATAGGGTTGGGCATCGAGAATCGTTCGGAACCAGGACTAACTGTCCGGTTTTCCTGGAATCGTTCGAAATATAAATTTTCTATTCCTATTTTCGATGCTAGTCCGCCGACCGGAAGTAGCCGCCAGTGCCGAAGAAGAATTTGCCGCCAAAAACCAATAAAGAAGAATCCACCGGAAGTGAGCAGTCGCGGTCAAAGCGTGGCTTAACTTTAATAATATGACCAGTCAGCTCATTGCAGCCCTTGCAATAATTTTCTATCATGTAAAGGAAGGTGGAGAAGTGAAATAGTGGCCCGTCTTTGACGCGCTCCGCTGGATTATTTTCGCTTTGTCCGTGTCCGACCAGAGGTGTGGTCTGTCTGCAAAACGCTCCGCCGGACTTTTTACTGCCTCCTTGTCCGTCTCTATCACGTAAATAAAACTATAAAATACGTCTCATACCAACATTAAGGCAGCTAACAAGTTATACTCCACTTACAGAGGCGGCCGCCACTAGAGGGCGCTAGGGGCGCCGCCCCTCCTTGGAACTGCAGCTCTTCTTCTTCACCATTTGAAGATTTTTTTTTTTTTTTTATAAAAGTGAAATAATAAAATAAAAATATTTCGAAATGCATGCATATATGTTTTTAGTTGTGTAGGATAAATATTTTATGAGTAATGATTGTTTGTTTCAAAAAACGTTTTCTGATTGTGAGTGACGTACTTCCGGTTTCCCCGCTCGGCGCCGCCTGGGGGCTTTTCCCATGCTTTTCCATTGAATCTAATTATAACTAGCGGCCGCTAGCGGCCGTAGTTTATGTCCCATCTGTCCAAAACTGTTGGACTGTACAGGTCGCATTTTCCGTCGCCCTCGAGCCTGGACTCGTCTCTTATCGCCACGGATCGCCAGCACTTCCGGTTCGAGCCGAGGAAGGAGGGGGAGCGGGGGACCATCTCTGTTTACAGTCAGAGCTGATCACACGGCCAACTAGCGACGTTGAAACAGCTGTAATTATTAATGGTGCCTTTCTACACAGGTAAGCAAGTAATAATTAGTGAGTTTAATAAATCGCTGAGCACACATGAGCAAAGTTTGAGCTGTTCTCATCTGTGTTCGGGACGTGGTGGTGTGTGTGGGTGGTTGTTGCAGTCAGTCACAGTAGCTAGTAGCTGTGCTCATGGTTGTGGTGTACTGCAACATTATAAAAGTTGCTACTTGCTAGTTATAAACCCGAATGTGTGAAGACGACTCCTGTCTGTCCATCTTCAGCTCATCATGAACTGTTTACTCCTCAGAGTGTCTGTCTGTGTTAGTTAACTTTTGTCTCGTTTCGTTTAGCAGCAGTTGCAAATTTTCTGATGAATAAATCTGAATGAATAAATAAACTTTAGTTTTAGTTTAGTTTAGTTAAACTTTAGTTTCATTATAAGTTGTGCTGTTGTTTCAAAGACACTCTAAACTTAAATAAATCAAGTAGCAGAAAGATTTAAGAGTCAGAGTCAGAGAGTCTTTATTGTCATTTGCACCGCATGTGGTACATGAGATGAAAACGAGATTATGTACACGAGGTCCCAGTTACATCCAACAACAAATGAAAGAGAAAAACAGTAATAACATCGAGAACTAACTAAGAAAAACATCAACTAGTAATACACTAAGCCTAATATAGTGGGAATAAACAGCAGCACGAACATGAGTTTGTATGAGCAGATGGTCACAGATGGTCACAGATGAACACAGCAACAAGAAAACATATCAGCATCACCATGATGTGATATTTTGCAGTGTTTATTTTAATTTTATTTTTATTTATTCATGAGTCTAACAGCCTCAGGGTAGAAGCTGTTCCTCAGTCTAGTGGTTCTACACTTGATGCTCCTCAACCTCCGTCCTGAGGGGAGTGGGGCAAAGAGTGAGTGTGCTGGATGAGTGAGGTCTTTCATGATACAGGTGGCTCTTTTCCTGCATCTAGAGGTGTAAATGTCTGTGATGGTGGGGAGACTGACTCCAACAGACTTCTGTGCAGCCTTCACCACTCTCTGCAGAGCTTTCCTCTCTTCAACTGTGCAGCCTCCATGCCACACGTTGATGCTGGAGCACAGGATGCTCTCCACTGCACACCTGTAGAACGAGGTGAGAACTGGGCTGCTCAGACCGGCTCGTCTCAGCCGTCTGAGGAAGTAGAGTCTCTGATGACCTTTCTTGATCAGGCTGGTGGTGTTGTTGCTCCAGCTGAGGTTATCATTCATGTGTACACCCAAGTATTTGTAGCTGGAGACCACTTCCACTGCAGACCCACCTATTATCAGTGGGGCATGGGTGTGTTTGTTCCTTCTGAAGTCCACAATCATCTCCTTTGTCTTCTTCACATTCATGTGAAGATTATTCTCTTTGCACCAGCTCTCCAGGTGTTCCACCTCCTGTCTGTAGCTGGACTCATCATTGTTTGTGATGCATCCCACCACCGCTGTATCATCTGCAAACTTAACAATATGACAGCCTGGAAGTGTGGCTGTACAATCATATGTGAGCAGAGTGAACAGAAGGGGGCTCAGCACACATCCCTGAGGAGAGCCAGTGCTGAGGGTTATGGTGGAGGAGGAGAAGTTGTGGATCTTCACGGACTGTGGTCTGTCTGTTAAGAAGTCTAGTATCCAGTTACAAATAGAGGGGCTTAGTCCAAGTGTAGATAGTTTGTCTATCAGAGTTTGGGGGATCATGGTGTTGAAGGCAGATGTGAAGTCCACAAAGAGCAGACGCACGTATGAGTCTTTCTGATCCAGGTGGGTGAGAGCAGTGTGGACCACGGAAGAAATGGCGTCCTCTGTTGATCGGTTCTCACGGTATGCGTATTGATGAGGGTCCTCATTGATGTTGACGGTTGCCTTGATGTGGGACATGACCAGTTTCTCAAAACATTTAGCGACTATCGGGGTGAGGGCCACCGGTCTATAGTCATTCAGACCAGTCACTGTGGAGCTCTTTGGGACTGGGATGATGGTCGCGGTCTTCAGGCAGGTGGGAACTGACTCCAGTGCAAGTGAGGTGGTGAAGATGTCAGCCAGCACCTCACAGAGCTGGTCCGCACATTCCTTCAGAACTTTCCCTGGGATGTTGTCTGGTCCGGTTGCTTTATGAGGATTAATCTTTCTGAGACTGCCTCTCACTTCTGCTGCGGACACCCTGAGATGCTCTTCATCTGGTGATGAGGTGAGTCTGGTGCTAGCAGGTCTGTTTGGATCATCAAAACGTGCATAAAACTTATTGAGGGCATCAGGCAGAGATGGGTCCCTGGGGCATTGTTTGTTTTTGCCTTTGTAATCTGTTATGCATTTAATACCCTTCCACATGCTCCGTGGGTCTTGTGAGGTGAACTGTCCCTCGATCCTCTGTGCATACGTGGCCTTGGCCTTCTTAATGCCATCCTTCAGTTCATTCCTGCTCTTTCTCAGTTCCACTTTATCTCCTGACTTGAATGCAGTGTCTCTGGCTGCTAGCAAGGCGTGAACTTCTTTATTTAACCAGGGTTTCCGGTTCGGGTAGGATTTCACATATTTTTTTATGGATACATTTTCAGAGCATGTACTGATGTAACCCAGGACTGAGGAAGCGTACAGTTCCATGTCCACTGAACTACCATCAGTGGCTGCTTCTCTGAAAACAGACCAGTTTGTCCTCTCAAAACAGTCTCTCAACATGGGGGAACTATCTTGAGGCCAGATTGTTATTTCTCTTTGTTCCGGCTTTGAGCGCCTGAGTGGAGGGAGTTCTCTTGGGGCCAGAATCAGAGAGTCGTGGTCGGAAGATCCGAGCGCTGGGCGTGTCTTCGCCGTGTATGCTCCCTTTACATTTGTGAAGACTTGGTCGAGTATTTTATCTCCTCTCGTAGCTGCGAAGACGTTCTTATTGAAGGCTGGGAGGGACACCTGGAGATCCACGTGATTGACGTCCCCGCAAACAATGAAAAGCCCCTCAGGATATTTACACTGCAGCGAGGTGAGTAAGTCATGAATCTCTCCCTGGGCGTCATTAGCATTAGCATCGGGTGCTATGTAAATAACGCTGATTACGATCACTGAATAGTCACGTGGCATATAATGCGGCCTACATCTTATTGTGATCAACTCCACGGCAGCTGAACAAGCTCTTTTTATCACAGCACAGTTCGTGCACCAATCTTTGTGTACGTAAATACAAACACCGCCACCTCGCGTTTTCCCCGTAGTCTCGAAGCACCGGTCTGTTCTGAAAAAGAGCCGGTCGTCCAGCTCGTAAACAGAGTCTGGAGTCTCCTCAGAAATCCACGTTTCCGTAAGCATTAAATAGTTTGAATTTTTCATGTTATGAAACAGTGATTATATAATTATTTGAATTTAATTTTAATATTATAAAGATCACTGTGGATGGAATGCAATTGAAATAACCTGGATATTATTATTTATGTTGTATTAAGAAAGTTAAAATGTGATTACATATGTGTACACAAAGCACTTCAAGCAATGTGGAAAATGCTAAAAAAAATACATAATTAATGTGCCTTCTGTACTTTCTTTACAGAAAAAAATCCACACAACACCTTCATCTCTACACACCGGCATCCAATCTACCACCTGTGTAACAGACAGGTGGTGTACAGAAGAAGATCCAAGATGTCCAGCTTAACCTTAATAATAATATTTGTGGTCAACAGAGGAAGACTGTGGAGATGATGGGGTCACCATGCAGTCTGAGGGAAGGCCTGAGAGTGAAGGAGTGGAAGCTGTGTGAAGTTGACACCCCACCCACGTCAAAAATTAAAGCAAACAGTCTGAATGGTTAGTGCTCCGTAAGTGCTGGTTTGTGCCGTTAAAATTTTCATTTGTGCTGCTTTGGTTTCGGAGATATTAAATATTATTTTTTAGGTCATCTGTTCCCCCTGTGTCGGGAGCGCGCACTGCAACCCGAGAGGCGGATCCGAAAAACTAGCCCACTCCGGTGCGTTTTGGAGGAGTATGGGGGGATGGTGACGTCATCGGTCAAATATTTAATTATTAATATCTCATAAACTAAAGCAGCACAAACGCTAGTTTCAACGGCACAAACCAGCACTAACGAAGCACTAACAAACTAGACCACTCCGGTGCGTTTCGGAGGTATATGGGGGGATGGTGACCTTTAGATGACCTAAAAAATAATATTTAATATCTCCGAAACCAAAGCAGCACAAACAAAAATTTTAACGGCACAAACCAGCACTAACAGAGCACTAACCATTCAGACTGTTTGCTTTAATTTTTGACGTGGGTGGGGTGTCAACTTCACACAGCTAGGAGTGGAGGATGAGGAGGATCATTTTGATCTGCAGCAGGTTAGCCCATCAGTGAGAGCTCAGTAACATGACTGCAGCATCAGACACTGTGGAAATGTTTTTTCCATGAGGTTTTCAAACATAAAGCTCTCTTGTGAAAGTGTACCCCTGCAAAAAGAAAATTCATAACATGTTGAAGTTCATAAGTTTGATATTTATATACTGGTTGAAAATAGCCCTGTGAGAAATTCATAGTATTTTTTTCTTTTTTTTTTTTTTCTTTATAGATGGCCTCCCTTCTCACCTTACAGCCATCCTCTCACTCCGATATGATTTTTTTTTTATAATAGAGAGAAAGAAAAGGAAAGACAGAAAGTAAAACAAAAAACACAACAATTATCCACAAAAAAGCACAAGGCAAACACACCCAACTTCCGTCTGCAATCCTGCAAAGTACATGACAGAACACAGCAACACATGCATAAAGACTAATAACATTTATGACCTTGCAGTAGATTTCCATAAATATACATACCATACCTACAAATATATATACAGTATACATACATATACATTCATATTCATTCATATACCCATCTACATATCTGCATATATCTACATATACATCCCTGCATCCATTTGCGTGTGGTTGTGAGCATGCATAAGTGAAAAAGTTTCCTCCAATAGAACATTCAATAGTAATCGTGAGGAATCAGAGATCCGCCCCCCCAAGGCCCGAGGCAGGCAAAGGGGCAACCAGAGCCCAAGACCCCAAGCAGGACCCCGAGCCCAGAGTCCCCAGGGCCACCCGAACAGGACGAGCCACTCACCAACTCCCCAGATCCGACCAAAGGGGAGAACAGGAGAAGCCCCACCAGTGACTACACACAATGACCCCCCGGGGTCAACAGCGACAAATTCACAGGCCCCCGCCGGAGCCCGCTGCACCAACGTAGCCCCAGGGCCGGTCACCGAGGCCCGGGCACCGGGGACGCCCACCCCTCAGGCCCAGACCCGACAGGACCAGGAGACCCGAGCCCCACCAGGCAGCCACCAGGCCGAGCCGACACACGCCCAAGCGCCCAACCCCAGACAGTGAGGGCCCCAAGCACGCCCGCAGGCAAAGGAACACCCACCAGGTGGCCACGCGGCAGGAGCGCGACACTGAGTAGCCTCAGATGTATCAGAGAGGGGGCAGCCCAAGTCCCAGCCTGACAAACATTCATACACAGACACACTCATTCAGACCCACCCTCATCCTCACCCTCACTCACAGAAAGACAAACAATAACGACACGTTCCATTCATAATCCCGATACACACTCTATACCCCCTAGGTCCAAGACATGTACCTGCCTCCTACATGGGGCAGCCCACATCCAAACCCAGGAGGTAGCCCCATTCATTCTGGGGTGGAGAGTAGCAGACATCCAAGATTCTGCCCAACCCGCGCCCCGCCGACAGGACAGGACACCCGGGCCCAAGCAGCCCCAGGGGGAGCGCAATGCCAGCCCCGCCCACGGCGATCCCCCAGGCCCCGAACCCCCCATAGTCCAAGACAACACCCGACCGCCCGTCACCTTACCAGACCCCACCCCCAGAATAGCCGCCAGAGAACCAGGGGGGTCAGAGAAGAATTTTTTTTTTTAACAAACCTAGACCCCGACACATACACCCCCGTCCCCAAATGTGCTGTTGATGTGTGTTGTTTTAAAGTGCACTTAAAAAGGGAAAGAGAAGGAGCAAAGGCTGGCATTATGCCAGTTTCCCCTCCACCCCAACTCTAACCCAAGACCTTACAGTACTGTCTAAATGCATAATTGTGAGTGAGCAAAGGCACGGTAGGCGAGAATGGTGTCATCTCGCCACCCATAACCATAGTGCTCACCCCAATTTCCTATATGTGAATTTTATGAGGATGTATATAAATGAATGTCTAAGGTGTATAATAAAATTGAGTTCCAGGTGGTTCTGAACAACAGAGATGTAAAAACGTTGCAGCACACCTGAGCCTCAAATCCCTACATGTATTAATTTGAAATGAAGAGGGCGGAGGCGCGTGGTGAGGGATGGGGAGAAAATAACTGCAGGAACATTGCTCCCACAGCGAGTCAGCTCCCCCGCTGACCCTGCATACCCCCCCAGTTCGCCAACGTCCACCCAAGGATCGAGGCCAAACACCTCTCCGACCTCCAGGCTTGTTGAGCCCCAGACCAGAGAGGGACACGGCCACGAGGGCCACCACCAGCAGGACCAACAGCCCACACCCACCAGGGCCGCCAAAACCCCTGCTAACTGCAGTCAGCCCGCCGCCCAGGAGGACACGAAATCCCACATGGACGACACGGCCAAGAGCGCCCGCCCAACCACCGTCAGAGACAGGAAGCACCGGGAGCGGGCCCCCACCATAGTAAAGGGCCCGCCCACCAGCCATGCATGGTCCCAGACCATCATCAAGGACATCCACTCAATCCCCACCCCAGAAGAAATACTACACCCACCTTTCATACTAACAACTTTCAGAACACATAACACACTAGACACCCAGGCTGGGACAACCTGCCTCCTCCCATGGCCACCAGTCACGCCCCCAAACACCCAACCCCCCAGCGCATGAACCCCCAACCCACCAGCGAGCCGAGGGCCCCCGGCCAGGGCCGGGCACCAGAGCGTGAGCCAGCCCATAGCCCGGCAACCCGCCCGCCAGAGCCCAAGACCCCCGACCCCCACCAGGCCCCAGCCCGGGGACGACACGCCCCCAGAATCCCAAGCTCCCGGCACCCACCCCGAAACCACCCCAGCACAGCCGGGTCACCGACCGGCGACCCATGACCGCCGCCACCGACCACCCGAGGGCCCGCATGCCGCCCCCAGCAGACATCCCCCAGAACCCCCCGGTCTTCCCCAGGTCGAAGGCAGGGTCCTCCCCGCCCAAGCAGCCCCAACCCCCCGGCGCCCCATACCCCAACCTCCCCCCACCAGCCCCAATGCCCCACAAGGCCAGATCCCAGACCCCCCACCCTCACTACGTAACGGAGCCGATCAAAGAATGCCAAATAGATTGATCCGATGTGTCGGCAGATGCTGTTTCAAGACTAATATGATCTAACAGAAGATTTTTATACTGATTAATGCTAAGATTATTTTTATTTTTCCAATTTAGGAGTATGGTTTTCTTTGCGATGCATAAGGCAGTGAAAAGCATACAGGATGTATTTTTTTCTAGTATAACATCTTCAAAGATACCCAATAAGCAAACAGATGGAGAGAGTGGGATATTACATTTCAAACATTTAGACAAGTCTTCACATACCTGTACCCAGAACCTCTGAACGGGTGGACAGAACCAGAATATAATCATCAGGATCGTTTTATTTATGATCTGCAATGTTTTTATGTTTTTCGTGTTGTACTTCATTGTCTGTGTTGCCTGTTGCGTGTTTGTTTGTCCAGCACTTTGGTGTGGACTTGTTCCTGTTTAAAGTGCTTTATAAATAAAATGGTATGGTATGGTATGGTATAGGTATATTACTTGTGCACTGTGAGCAATTGTTGGATGATGTAAATTCCATCTTAAACATTCGCTGACCTGTATAGTGTACTCTATAGAGAACTTTATACTGTATTAATTGTAAATTAGATATTCTAGTCATTTTAAATGTTTTTAAACATATTTGAGACCAGGTGTTTTGGTCAAAGTTGACTGATAAATTTGTCTCCCATTTTGCAACAGGAAGTGTAATTCATAGTAAATTTAACAAAAAAGTAAAAAGTTCATAGAATTCAAATTCATACAGAAGTTCAAATTATTTCATCCAGAAAGAACTCTGGCTAACTACTCACTGGCGGTTCTACACACGGGCCCACGCGGGCCCGTGCCCGTGTATGATGGACCCTGGCCCGCCCTGTGGCCCGTCCTCCGAGCAGAAGCGGAACCAATGCTCATGGCACATACCGATACCCATAGATATCATATATAGAACGTCTATGCCGATACCAGCCTTGTTTACGTATCGATCCAACCCATGATGCACGTTGGCTTCAAACTATGGGATGGATTTCCTGAACGGAGGCGTGTCTCATGAACCCAGAGTAACAAGACCCGCCTCACATTCAGGAAATCCAGTTCATAGTTTGCAGGCAGCTACAAGCGTGAGGGGCTGACTGAGTACTCTGTTGGGTTTGTTTTGGCATCGTTTTGAAAGAGCGGGTCGTTTGTTTATGGATTGTTTACATGGAGCTGGTCACGTTATGGATTGTTTACATGGAGCTGGTCACGTTATGGATTGTTTACGCTGGACGCTTGTTTCTGTCGCAAGATCGGACAACACTGGTGAGTCACGTAGCATCTTAGCTAGCAGCTAGCCGACTTTTCATCGTAACATGTGCGTTGTGTGGAAATATTACACTCAACACCGCAAGACAACAACGTTCAATGTTTGCAGAGCTATATGAACACATCTGCGTCACATTAAACCGCGGTCAAGTTAGTTTTACGCCGGCCGGACATTCCATCGAGCTCAGGGCTTCAGCCAGCGGTGTGTTTTTCTTTTTCATGCCGGATTGGGGGCTCTGATTACGGCAGCTGTTTCAGCTTCTGCCTGGGAGCTCCGTGGCTTCGCATCATATCATAATACAGCTACAATATAAAGCATGTAAAACACTAAAAACAGGAACATGTCTGTGTTGGTTTATGCCAAGAACTTAGCAGATGTAAAGCTATTTAATATTTTATTTTATTTATTTATTCATTCATTTAAAAGAGACAAAATAAAACATTCATCTGAATGAAAAGAGTGCAGAAAGAAGAAAAAAATCTTATATCACCCCATTATTTAAAAGAATATATAAAATAACTTTAAATAACTTTAAACAAACAACCACTTAACTCCATATCTGTAAAATTAACTGAATTATAACCATTTTTGAGTTTGGCTTATTTCAATTGCCTGCTGCAGCCATCTTCAATTCAAATATATCCAAAAGTTAATCAGCAGTAAAGAAACATCCGTTTATTATTTCTTGAAAGATTTTTCAAAATCTGTCCAGAGGGTCATGAGATATTTTGCTAACAGACCAACACCATGGATGTACTTTAAAAGTCAACCAGTCGTAGAGAGCCATTCAGTGATTATTTCTTGAAAGTTTAATCAAAATCTGTTCAGTTGTTCATAAGATATTTTGCTAACAGACAGATGCAGAATACAAACATAATTTGATGATTTCTGGCAAACCGATCAACAAATGAGTCACTCATTTGTTGATCAGTTTGCCAGAAATCATGATGCCAGAAATCATGAAATTCTACGATTTTGTATTAATCAAAATCGCAGAATACAGTTGCTGTGATAGTAGGGCAGCCAATTTTGTTACCTGTATATAATTTTGGACTGAGAAACTGAACCAAGACTTCATCTAACAGTTAAGTAAGATTTCGAATCTGTCTTTGTTGAAGTTCATCTCAGAGAAAAAGACAGATTCGAAATCTTACTTGACTCTTATTTTTTTAAAGCAGTGGTTAACCATTGTAACCAAAGAAAATAGTTTAAAAATCAAATGAGAAAAATATAAATCATTTTACACAGTATTTGTATTGACTGAATAAAATATATTAATAAGCAAATAAAATGATAATGAAAATAACCGTTAGGTGAAGTCTTGGTTCAGTTTCTCAGTCCAAAATTATATACAGGTAACAACGTTCATCTGATGAACGTGCCCCTCTGACAAAACCTCTGGCCCCAGCTTGGCCCCACCAGTACAACTGGTCTAGAACCGCCACTGCGGCAATGCGGACCAAGCTCTGACACCGGTCGTACAGGGACCTAACAGCCCATATCAATGGGCCTGGTACCCCATACTCCCGGAGTACCCCCCACAGAACCCCCCGAGGGACGCGGTCGAATGCCTTCTCCAAGTCCACAAAGCACATGTAAACTGGTTGGGCAAACTCCCACGCACCCTCCAGGACCCTGTTGAGGGTGTAGAGCTGGTCCAGTGTTCCACGACCAGCACGAAAACCACACTGCTCCTCCTGAATCCGAGGTTCGACTATCCGACGGACCCTCCTCTCCAGAACCCCTGAATAGACCTTACCAGGGAGGCTTAAGAGTGTGATCCCCCTATAGTTGGAACACACCCTACGGTCCCCCTTTTTGAATAGGGGAACCACCACCCCAGTCTGCCAATCCAAGGGAACTGCCCCCGATGTCCACGCGATATTGCAGAGTCGCGTAAGCCAACACAACCCCACAACATCCAGAGCCCTAAGGAACTCAGGGCGAATCTCATCCACCCCTGGAGCCCTGCCACCGCGGAGCTTTTTAACCACCTCGGTGACCTCAGCTCCAGAGATTGGAGAGCCCGACCCAAAGTCCCCAGGCTCCGCTTCCTCAGTGGAAGACGTGCCAGTAGGATTGAGGAGGTCTTCGAAGTATTCCGCCCACCGACTCACAACATCCCGAGTTGAGGTCAACAGCACGCCATCCCCACCATAAATGGTGTTGGTCGCGTACCGCTTTCCCCCCCTGAGACGCCGGATGGTGGACCAGAATCGCCTCGAAGCCGTACGGAAGTCATTCTCCATGGCCTCTCCGAACTCCTCCCACGCCCGAGTTTTTGCCTCAGCAACCACCCGAGCCGCATGCCGCTTGGACTGTCGGTACCTATCTGCTGCTTCCGGGGTCCCACAGGCCAAAAAGGCCCAATAGGACTCCTTCTTCAGCCTGACAGCATCCCTCACCGCCGGTGTCCACCACCGGGTTCGAGGGTTGCCACCACGACAGGCACCAACAACCTTGCGGCCACAACTCTGATAAGCTGCCTCGACAATAGAGGCGCGGAACATGGCCCACTCGGACTCAATGTCCCCCGCCTCCCTCGGAACGTGTTCAAAGCTCGACTTGGAGGAACTGATCCTCATCCCGGCCGTATCACATTTTCTTAAATGTAAACATTGACTTGGCATTTTTAACTACATTCTCCAAGCCATTCCATAATCTAATTCCCTGGATTGAGGTAGAACGTCCCTTCAAACTAGTTCTGAATTGTGGTTTTACAAACATCTCTGTCCCCTTAAGATTATAACAACTTTGTCTTTTAACAAAATGCATTTGGATATTTAAAGGTAATGCATTATTTTGAGCCCTATACATAACTGATAAAATATTATAGTCTACCAAATCATGGAACTTCAATAACTTCAGTTGATAAAATAATGTACTTGATGGATGACAGTAATGTTTTCTAGTGATAATTCTTACAGCTCTTTTCTGTAATACAAAAATAGGCTTTGTGATTGTTTTACACGCTTTCCCCCAAACATCAATACAATAGATTAAGTGTGGAACAATGATTGTGTTATACAACAAATACAGAGCTTTATCATTCAATAGGTCTCTGACTTTGTACAGTACTGCAATCGATTTAGCTATTTTTATTCTTACAGAATTTATGTGTTGTTTCCATGTCAGTTTGTCATCAATAATGACACCCAAAAACTTCACCTCATTCACTCTACAAATCTCAACACCCTCAATTTTGAGTGGAACATCAACAGTTTTCTTTTTATTACTGAATATCATGTAATTAGTTTTTTCTAGATTTAATGATAATTTATTTATTTTAAACCAAGTTTGTATCTTGACAAATTCTGTCTTTATCAATTCCAACATTTGTTCTATATCTTCACCTAAACAGAAAAATTTCCATTTAAAAGTTTACTCCTCCAGATTAAATCATAAACCTGAGGGACAGCTAACAAAGTAGGTAGAAAACATTAATTAACTAACATTAATTTAGTGAAACTATGTTGGAAAAATGTGTCTATTTTCTTGAAATTTGACTCATCAACTACAGTACTGGTAGTCTTCACCAGTTGCAATCCAGTGAGATACCACTTTGAAAGTATTTTATATAAAAAGTGATGCAACCTTCGTTTCACAACAACTGTTTTGAAAACGAACAAACTAACAAAAAAATGTGTTTACATGATAACATTGACATGTAGAAAATATTCCAAAATCACACAGTAAACTTATGCAACCCATGTGCTTTACAATAAATTTGAACATTTTTCCCATGGGGAGTTTGTTACGTGGACATTCTGTAATGAATGTCATCTTGGATTAAATGTCAAGTTTACCGTAGTGAAATTTTAAGCTAGAATTGTGCAAGGTTAGTAATTGGGTGCTAAAAACTATTGATCACAAACACTTTACTAATGAAAATTGTACGATGCAATTTTACTTTAAATCTGCAGATGTAATTTAATCAATTATGGATTTAAATGGCATTAATTATTTTTCAATAGTATGCAAGTTTGTTCATTATTTAAAGGAAAATACATAAATCCCCAAAAAGGTCAGTTTTCCTATAAAATTAATTCTGATGGCTATACTGTATGTACCGGTAAACTTCAGTTTTCAAGCAGTGAAATGGTGTACACAGTCCCTCGCTACTTCACTGTTCGACTTTCGCAGACTTGCTCTGTCGTGATTTTTCAATGTAAGATTGTACACGACACACAATTATCAACTTTAATATTCCTCATGTGATTGTGACGGTACAGGATAAAAAATTAACAACAAAAATCTTTGGACGGGCACAGTCATTTTGTAGTTTTCTTTCAATAAGCCTACACTGTAATCCCAGCCAAAAGAACTACACTACTCAGAAGCCAAGAGGCCGCTGCTTTTCATTGAAATGGAGGGATCGTTTTGCAACTGGTGAGTACCCATGTAAAATTCTGCAGTACTATACAGTACATATATGTATATTGTTAAAATTCCATAGGTTTAAGAGTATAGAACATTGTTAAGAACATTGGAAGAGCGTGGGAAGTGTTTATAAAGACTTAGTAAATATACAAATACATGTACTCAAATAATTATAGTGTTCCTACTTTGCAGTTTTTCACCTATTGTGGTGGTGTCTGGAACGTAACCCCTGCGATAATCGAGGGGCTACTGTATACTTGTCTTATTCAAGGATTCAAAGTTCTTTATTGTCATTTGCATCTCATGTGGTACATGAGGTAGAATGAAATTGTGCACACAGGGTCACAGTAACAAAAATATCCATCCATTTTCTTTCACTTATCCAGGGTCGGGTCGCGGGGCTAGCAGCCTAAGTTGGGAGGCCCAGACTTCCCTCTCCCCAGCCACTTGGACCAGCTCCTCCGGAGGAATCCCAAGGTGTTCCCAGGCCAGCCAAGAAACATAGTCCCTCCAGCGGTACTTCATACTCCCAGAGTCTCCTCCCCCCACAGGGTTCCCCAAGGGACAAGGTTGAATATGCTAAATGAATGCCCAACAGTACGCTAAACGATCTAAGATATGCACTAGTCACTAGTCACTAATACAAACAATACGCCAAACAACAGCAGCACGATTCTCATAGGTTCAGTTCAGCTATAATTTATGGGCTTAAAGGTGCAATATGTAATTTCTGGAACACACAGGAACTTAGGAAAATTTTGAACAGAGACACGTTTCTGGTCCCTCCCCCTCAGAGCCATATATGGCTCTGCTCCCTCTTGGTCTCGGTGAAATTCAGCTCTGCTTCCGAATGCTCCACCTCCACTGCATGTCCTGTCAGCCGCTGCGAAGTTCTGTGATTATATGTTAATAAAACGTTCTAAAAAATATAATAAAAACAGGGAGCGCTGGTCCAGAACACCATGAAATCTGCAGAGCCGCGCTCAGCCACATTGGACATGAGTTTAATTCGCTCGTGACAAATTCATTCATTTCCTGAATGTTTCTGTCATGACTCAGCGGAGGAGGAAGCGATCACTTGACTTTTGGCAAAAAAACAAAAGAAAAGTCCAGATCAGGGATGAAGAAGGGGAATTTAATACATTTGTGTCACATACAAAACAGTTTTGCATCGCTTTGCAATTATTTCAACGAGAACCTGCGCGGCCGCTGCGGGCTGGGACGGGGGGGGCGTGGGTTAGGAGCGTGAGAAGTGAGAAGCTCTGTTTTTATTGGCTGGTTAAAAACTCTGTTTTTATTGGCTGGTTAACGGCGGGTCACTGTGGCTTTTTAGAAATGCTTATTTACCACCTGGAGAAGCAAGGGGACTATAGTTTTTTTCAGAGATTACTTTGTCTAACATCAGTCTGTCAGGAGATAGTGACAGAGTGAAGAAATATGTTAAAAATATATTTTTAGACAACTTACAGACTGCACTACAGAACTGCAGACTGCAGCTTTAATGCAATCGGAGTCTGGCTCGGAGCCCCAAAACATTGGGTTTGTTCAAAGCATGCAACAAAAATACAGAAACAAGGTGCCAAAAATGAAAAAAATAAAATAAAATCTACAGCAGCATGATCCTATTGGCATAGTGGTTCTGATGACAGGTTATTTTAGCAACATGTTCCATTTAGCTGCATGATACTGTTAGCAGTGAGGTTCGGTTAGCAGTGAGGTTGCTATTAGCAACATGGTCCTGTTAGCGATGTGGTTTGGTTATCGGCAGATAATGTTGGCAGCATTAGCAGGACTTCGTAGACGTTTAGTCAACAGCATGATGATAATAATGACCGCAGCAGCTGCCTACCAGACTGCCTTCCAGAACCAGATCCATCAGACAGAGAAAATCCAAGGTTCCCCCGTAGAACCAGGTAGGTGTGCAGAGTTCGGTCCATGCAGGCAGACGGAGGAACTTGTTAAAAGTGTTAGCACGTCTAGTTAGCAGGTTCCGTCAGCAGCATGACGATAAGGACCGCAGCAGCTGCCCTCCCAGACTGCCCCCCAGAACTGGGTTCGACAGATGGAGAACATCCAAGGTTTCCCTGCAGAACCCAACAGCTCCGTAGAGTTTGGTCCGTGCAGGCAGATGGAAGCTCATGGAGATAGCCGCCATGACAGGCCTGAGCCCGAGGCTGGAAGGACTGAACCACAATGGCAGGATGGCACTATGGCAAGGCAGCGACACAGAAAATGCAACAAGTGTGTTGCGGTCATACTACCCGTACTGGATGTAATTTGTAGGCACCAATTTTTAAAAAAAATTAAAACAAAAACAACAAAAACAAATTGAGTTCACCGGGAGCCTGTGAAGCTGTGGCTTGGCTGAGCACAGACATCTTGGATCGATCGATCGATCGATCGATCGATCGTATCTATCTATCTATCTATCTATCTATCTATCTATCTATCTATCTATCTATCTATCTATCTATCTATCTATCTATCTATCTATCTATCTATCTCATCTATCTATCTATCTATCTATCTATCTATCTATCTATCTATCTATCTATCTATCTATCTAACTTTGACACTTTGTCTTGATTACATGAGTTAAAACTATAATCTTCAGTTGAGAGTTTGAAGTGATGTAGGGTAAGCAGGCTTAAATCCAGCAACATGAGAAAAACTCAGACACTTCTCTTTCCACCTGTAGTACATCGTTGACTTTGGTGTGGCCCACTGGCCTCATATTCTCTACAACAGTATTATTGTAGATAAGCACCACATGGCTAATGAACAGAGAGAGGGCTTGTTGAAGGTCAGCCTCTTCATTTAGGAGCTCTCCAATGAGCTGGCCCACTCTGCATGGCTAAACCCATCAACATAATAACACCAAGGACCCACCTTTTAAAGTCTTGCGTCTTTGTCTCTAGTTCTACACCCCCACCCTGCCTTCCACTATAACCCGGCATGCTTTACTTTATACGTCTCTGATATTCCCCTTCATCTGAATTATGTTGATTTCCTCGTTTCTTTCTGAAAGGCTTTTAAAGGTCTTGGCAATTATCCCTCTCTGGATGTGCTTAGAGAAGGATGCTGTCCATCCAGTGTGTGCTGATGATAGGGAAACATGATTTAACACAATCAGAGATGCAAAGCAACGCTGCATCAGGGTGCTGATGTGACCGAGAGGCAAGGCCGGTCAAGGTCATGTTCATCTGCATGATTGAGGGAGATGAATTCTGCCCTGACCTCTGGATTACGCCGGAAGGAAGTCCTGCAGTCCATATGCATCTGTAGAGTAAAAATTAGACTATTTTATTCAATCTTGAAATTAGTGGTATAAAGACTATTTTCTTATATGTAGTTATTATGAAAATAAAAAATAATCATACATTTATTTTCCTAGTTGTGCTCTAAATTAATCAATTTCTTGAATAATAAAATGTTATAAAATCAAATAAAATTTGTCTTCTTGAATGAATGTGAGGCAGCTCTGGTCTCCCTGCTCTTTACTGTCACCTCCTGGAGGGACGAGGCACCAGGTTTTCTACACATGAACGTCTTCCTGTCACTCTGTGTGCAGAAAGACATACTTGAGTTAATTATTTCTTCTTGGTTGTCAGTATTGTTAAACGGCTTCAATACTTTGCATCTCAGTAAGAGAAACAGAAGAAAATAAGAATTTGATCACATTAGTGCAAGAAGGAAAACTTGGTGGTCCCTCTTTTATCACCATCCTTTAAAGTTTTTTTTCCCTCATTGTGTCCTTTTTATTGCATCTTTATTGGTAGAATAACAACATTTAAGTGATCCACTAATGATCTGTGATAAAACTTTAAAAGATAAAGTTACATCCTCAGCCAGGTTACATCATTAGCGCTGTAGCGAAACAAATGAATAGGATTTATATGAAATGAACCCATTTTCTTTAAAACTCTAGACTATTTTCTTGGAATTATTGCCTTAGTCACTGCTGCTAGTGGTGGAAAAAGACAGTGGTGGGCAACGCTAATCCAAAAATTAGTTCCGCTATTTCTAAAGCACTTATTAATTTATTTAGGTCCGCAATTTCAAAAGCACTAATGTCTTATGAAAATTAGGGGAAGCTAATTCTAATCCGCTAATTAAATTCAACAATTGGTAGCAGCAAGTTATGCAATATTTGCACTACACTGCCAACTAGCGGTGCATGAACTGTTATACAGTAAGTTGTTTGAGTTTCAGAGTATTTAGTTTGGTTCTCTTCAACAGGTTTGACAAGGACAAAATGTACCCATTCCAAAGTCTGTTAGCTAAACTGCAGACATATTTGGCTGTTTTTTTTTTCTTCTTTTGTTACTTTTAGTACCACTAGATCGCATGTGTCAAACTCAAGGCCCGTGGGCCAAATCCGGCCTACCATAACCGTTTCTGTGGCTCTCTACACCCTAGAACTTCAAGATAACAGTTGTAAGCATGTTGCTCTCAGGTGATGGGTCCCCATCCCTACACTCCCTGGTCTCTCTGTTAATTGTCTTGCTTATCTCCTCCATTTTGTTGTCCAGGTGTTTGTGATTGTCATGCTGTGTGTTCATGTACCTGTATATAAAGTCAGGGATTTTTTAATTGATAAAGCTCTGTATATGTTGTATAACATTTTAATCTATTGTATTGAGGTTTGGGGAAAAGCGTGCAAAACAATTACAAAGCCTGTTTTTATTTTACAAAAGAGAAAACATTTCAGTCACCCATCAAACACCTTGTTTCTTCAGCTAAATTTATTGAAATTCCAGGAATTGGTAGAATATAGTATTTTATCAGTTATGTATAGGGCTCATAATAACACATTACCTTTAAATATCCAAAGACATTTTATAAAAAGACAAAGTTATTACAATCTCAAAGGGACAGATATTCATCAAACCACAATTCAGAACCAGCTTAAAGGGACGGTCTACCTCAATTCAGGGAGTTCGATTGTGGAATGTTCTGGAGAGTGATGTTAAAAATGCAAAATCAATGTATACATTTAAGAAAAAGGTCAAAAAGGACTTGCTCAAAAACTATATATGATGTAGCTTAGTGTGTTTGTGTATTACACTTATGTTGTACTTATGATGTAGCTTAGTGTGTTTGTGTATTACAGTTAGAAAAATTTAGTAGAGTTATTCATTTTATGATGTAGTTTGTGTATTAGAAAAATTAAGTAGAGTTATTCATTTTGTGATGTAGTTTGAAGGTTATCATTGGTTGAACAAACTGTGAAATAAGGGGCAGATATAATAAGATTTCATCTTCTTTCTGCTCCTTTCATTTTATCCTACTTGTATTCTTGTATCTGATGAAACTGTTTTGTATTGTTCTTTTAAAATGAATGAATAAACATCAAATCAAATCAAAAATAAGTCTGTATCTCTGTGTTTATCGTTGTCCTGGCATTGTCTCCTGTTGCCTCTGTCTCCTGAGTTCCTTGTGATTCCCTGAGTATGTAAGTTTGCTGCCCTGTCAGCTATTTTATGTTCTTAATTTCTGTGGCTGTCGCGGCCGCCATTTTGAACAGTGCTAATGGCGAACTACTTTTTTTAAATCCAGCAGATTTGACCATTTCGTGAAACTCTCAAGCTCAGAAGAACTTGTGCTATAACGTCAGCTATGAAATATATTTTTTCTCAGCAAAGAAATAATTGTTTTACCGTGTTTTGTTGTAAAATCCTGGCTTCTGTGGCCGTCGCGGACGCCATTTTGAAGAGTGCTAATGGCGAACTTTTTAAATCCAGACGCGTCGCGTAGGCCGCTGAGAAACATCCACAAGTTCACCCTCCATGTTAAAAAGTCTTCGTCTGACTCTTCGAAAACAAGCAATAAGGCTGCAGAGTAACACACTGGCTGCTAACTGCTATAGAGAGAGCACACACCAAGAGACTGAGGGGGACGCTTTTTTGTCACGGACCACATCCGGCGCTGACAGGATATAGTCTGTTAGCAGTCGTCCGAGCTCGTAAATAAGTTTTTTCGTTTTTACTGATAGAAAATTAGTTATTAACGGTACTGCATTTTAAATAAAAATAGCGCAAATCCGCTTATGAATTATAAAAGTTAGTCAAACCGCTGTAACGCTGAATAATTGTTTAGGTCCGCTGTAAGCGGATTAGCGCATTAGCGCTCTCTAGCGTTCGGGGGCCCACCACTGCAATTCAGTTTATTTATATAGTGGCATATCACAACAAAGTTGTCTCAGGGCACTTTACAGGAACATTCACATACGTAGAAAAAAAAAACAGTTAGTAAAGTTCTCCATCTAAGGAAGCTAGCAGACATGTTGAATTGTCACTTCGTCACAGTCTCCCATCATAATCACAATTTCATAATCACGATCATCATGATCACAAGAACCACAATTTGGTGCACAGACATCACCTTATGTCTAAGAATGAAATGTTTAGTTTCCTTTTTTTCAATATCTTTGTACCTTCCCAAATTTTCAAATATACATTTGTACAACCTTTTGGTTGCAAAGCAAGTTTATTTCAGTTCCACAGGTATATGTTTTATTGAATGATTATGATGTGTGTGTGTGTGTGTGCATGCGTGTGTGTGTGTATGTGTGTGTGTTATCCTTGATTTTTGACGTCCATTTCAATATTTTACTTTTCAAAATCACATGTTGGTTCAAAGCCATAAGGCAAGTTTTATGTTGGACATACATTGAATTCTATAATATTGCAATACTAACTTTGTAATTTTAGACAAAAAGCTCTTATAAACACAAGAAAGTAATCTCAAAATGTTATTTCTATTCTGCCCTATCAATCCAAGCTTAACTAATTCGTTTTATGACCCTGCTTCCAGGATATAACAGGGCACAGCAGGTGTAGTCTTTGGCAGCCATTAACCGCGATGAAGCTCTTTCCCAGTTTCACATCATAGAAACCAGATTACCTGATCATTTAGTTGTCATTGGAAAGGCAGGCTGGTGTCTGCTGTGTGTTCCTGAAGTGATCTGATGTTGTAAAAATTTGCACTGGGATGAGGTCCAAGAAAGACCTGGATACCAGTGTTAATCTCTACCTGGGCCTACAGTCCATCGTTGTGGCTTGTAATCCAGTTGGATTGATGCTGTTATCTTTAGCAGAGCATGCTCAACCACTGGCTTCTGTTGAGCAACCCATCATAAGTTTTTATTTGCAGATTTTTTTCCCCTCCGTTTCCTCAATTTTAGCCTTCTTCAGCTTCTTCTGTCCCTCTGTCTACATTTTTCATGGCAACATTGTATGTCTTGGTGACAAAGTCGATGCAGAAAAAAACAATATAACCAAGACTAAACAAATTACTAATTTTTTTTTTACATAATTTTTTTTGCAGTATTGAAACAAATCAAAGCCCTTGTCTTGGTGTTCAAACTTCAGTTAGATCATTTCTTAAAATTTTAGAGTTTGAAAAATAAGGTGGTGACGATTTACCTCACCCAGATCTGTGACTCAATAAAGAGCCAAAGGTCAGCCTGTTAGACTTTGAGTCTTTTCCTCCTTTCTCATCAGAGAAGTGATTCTCCATCATCAGCAGAGAGCTATTAATGTGTCTCTTGTTTAATGGACATGTCGGGAATCCAAAGACAGGCCAAAGATGGATGATAAATACTAAAAATGAAGATAGTTAGGTGAAGGAAGATGGTGCAGGAGAGAGTGGCCAGTTGTCCTGAGTCCACATTGATTCAGCTGTCAAAAAGTGGAATCTAATCTCCTCTCCAACAACAAATTACTTCCACACAGAGGTGGATTTGAACGCATTAAATTTATTCCATTGTATTTACTCAAGTAGCTTTTTTTGAAAACTGCAACTTGTGAGAGTTTTAATGTGCAAAAATGCAACTTTTACACCATAACACTAGGCTTTGTGCCACTTGTTATCTTAATTTTTTTTTTTTATAAGTACAGTAGTCCCAAGTTTGCGGTCCAACTTTTGCGGACACGCTCTTTTGTGGTTTGTTGACATACCATCCATCCTTAGTATACACGCACACACACACGCACGCACGCACGCACGCACACACAGGTTTGTCAATGTGGTTTAGCCGCACGCACACACACACACACACACACATACACACACACACACACACACATATATATATATACTTTTTTTTTAAGTGCCACCATTTTGTAGTTTACTTTCAAGCTTACACCGTTTGTCCAATCTAAAGAACTACATTACCCAGAAGCCATCAGTTCACTTCCCAGAAGTCAACACTGCTTTCTGCAAATGGAGGGAACAATGCAAAGTCAGAAGTTCTGTAAGGATAAGCTCACATAACTGGCAAGAAAGTTGCAAATAATTCTGCAGCTGAACTCAATTCACTGGTGAGTACCTGGGCTGCAGTTCATCTGGGGACTGTAGGGAACATACTGCAGCAGGTTTCAGTCTGGTTGTGGTCCCACTGTGCTGGTCTGGAGCGGGCCAAAGGTGATGGACTAAATCCTGGGCAGCCTTGCATGTGGAGTGTCCTTCCTGGAGCGGCAACCCACACACACACATCAACCTGGATGGGGTAGTGGGCTTCGGTCATGCTGCATGGGAACTTCGTCTCTCGGGTTGGACATGAACCAAGCTGCTCCTGTTCTGCAGAGCCTGGTAAGTAAAATTTTGTAGATACATATATGTACATATATTGATTAAATTAGTAGGTTTAAAGAGTTTAGAAGGTTGATTGTGGGCTTCATTACTGCAGGGTAGTCTGCAGAAATGGAACTGAGTCAGACCGGAACAGAGTCGGACCGGAATGAAAGTCATTCCTGTTCTGCAGAGCTGGTAATTAAAATTTAGTAGCTACATAAACAGTACTGTACGTATATTATTAAAAAGATGTTGATTTAAGACGTTAGAACATTGCAAGAGTGGGGTAATGATTTCTAAAACCTTAAAATGTACAAATACATAACTATATAAAAATACTAAAATAAATATAACATTGCTACTTTGTGGAATTTTTCTTACTGTGTGTGTGGGGGTTGTGGGGGTTGTTCGGAACGTAACTTCCTCATTAAACAAGGGACTACTGTATATGAAATTCCACATATTTTTTATGGTGGGAAGTTTGCTCATCTTCTTGTCACCTGACTTTGTGTGATCAATCAAGTGAAGCCAGACAGTCATGTGACCACATGCAAAAACTCTCTGTGGACCGTTGGTAAAAGGCACCGCACTCAGTTGAGAGAAAGATCTACTGGCACCAAACTTGATGGCAACTGAAGAAGCTGGTGAGGTGGATTCAGAGCACCCCTGATTAATATTATTTGCTGTCAACTGTGTCTGCCAAAACTGGGACATTTCTGCCTACAAGAAGTCAACGTCAAACTTGTGGAAAAATATTGTGGTCAGTCTTGCATACATTTGTGACTTTGTGTATTAAGGTTAGCTCAATTACAACACCATGCATAACTTTACTAATTGTGCATGACACAACCACTGAATATTACATTGTGTAAGACTAAAACATATCTGAAATCTGCAGGCAAATTAGGACAGTTAGCAGGTAAGATGTACACACTGATTGACAATTCCCTTGTTTAGATTTTGAATGTAACAAACACACAAAACACATTTCTTAGTAGAACAATATATATTTATACAGGCCTAATCAGAAAACAAACAAATAAAAACATACAAACATCACAGTTTTTACTTTGACATATGTTAAACTAATTTTCTGTGGTTGAGGAGCCATCCTTCAAGACTGAGATAGAATCTCTTCATTCTCAATGTATTCAAATGACCAGGAAAACAATATGCTGCAGAACACTGCAGAGAATTGCAGCAATGCTGCAAAGACCACAAAGAGCATAATCATTAAAAAGTTCAGTGCTGTGAACCATGTTGCCACCACAACAGACTGCTGGACTGCCAGAGAGCATTGTTATTTAAGTGTCACTTGTCACTGGATAGAACCCACCACCCTGGAGAGACAATCTGCTGCATTGGCTTGTCGACGTGTTAAAGGCTCACACACATTTGATGTTCTATTTCCTGTGGGCGTAGCCCTTTAAGCCACGCCTTTTGGGTTTACCCTGTGCTTCGCACCAACATTGAAAACTTCTAGTCCACGCCCACCTGCTGTGGGCCCACGCCCTCGGTCCATAAAAACCCCTGTCGACCGAGGAACTGCTCCCAAAATTTTTTCACCAACTGAAGACTCTACATAAGAAAGATAAGAAGATCACAACAACATGTTTTTTAAACGACCTTCAATAAATGCACAGGATGTGAATTCTTGCTTCATCCTGGTGGAGGACAAGCAGCACCCACTCTGAGTGGTGCTTTGGAGTCCAACACGGACAGCAGGCCGTGGTCCAGAACTGCGTGCTCTGCCTGCCAGCTCCTGAGGAGGAGAAAAAGGAGCTCCGGTTTGACCTCCCCTGTCCACTGGGCACCGGAGGCTCAACCGAAGGTGGACGCTCCGCGCAGCCTGTGGTAAGCAGCTGGCGGTCTACGCGTCCACAGGGGGTAGCTAGTGCGGCCGGCATGTTCCTCCCGAAGGTTCTGACCCGGTTTCCCCTTTTCCTCCGCCTGCGGAGATGACTAGCCGCCGCGTCGGCCCACTTCTTTGAAGTGCGCAGGGCCGACCTTACCCCTCACCGAGGGAGAAGTCGTGACCGACGGCACGGCCGCCACGACCGACGAGCTGGGCCCAGCCCAGCTGAAGAACCAGACCCAGCTCCATTCCAGCCTCTGACACGACGAGCGCCGCAGGACAGACTCGCCGCTCCACGCGTTCAAGTTGGGTCGCGCAGACGCGTGCGGGCTGAGAGTCCCTGAACGCATCACTCAGCCTCGAAGCCGCAGACGGGTAGGCCGCAGGACGCTCTCCTCTCGCCGCTCCATGCGCTCCAGGACATCAGATGAGCCACGTGCGCTGGTGGAGGTCACTGAACGCACCACTCAGATTCCATCCTCGCTGCTGGCAGGAGGACTCGCAGCTAAAAACAGCAGCCAGAGGGAGTGATCTGACCCAGCTGTTCAGACGTGGACTCCCCGCTGCAGAGCACGGACAACAAGCCCGTGTCACCCTGCGCCCCCATCACGAGGACTCAGGAGCGCACGAACCAGGCTTCTCTGCTGTTACACCGATGCAGCCCAGCAGCTCTGAGCTCTGAGGTTTGCACTGAGACCAGTGAAACACGTGAGGAAACTAGTAGTTTCACGCAGCACCCAGCTCCAACAGACTTCAGACCTTCAGGTGCGTGCTCGAGCAGGTGAAGAAGCACGTAGCATCACCTCGGGCAGACCCTCATGCCGCACACGGACCGGTGCGCCCTAGGGAGCAGAGCAAGGCATACCGCGGCGCCGACCCCAGCTCCAGGACACCCGGGTCACTATTACCAGCGTACCGGGAGCTCCAGAGGCAGGGGCCGCCAGCAGTCACCATGGACCGGCCAGCACCAGGGTGCAAGGAGGACATGATATAAAAATGACGCTGTGAAGGGGATGTTTTTAACAGCTTTTTGAGTTCTGAAAATAAAGTTTCTGTCTTGAAAACAGTGTTTGTTATTCAGACATGCTGGTTGCCTTTTTCCCGAGGTCCGTGAACACATCTCCAGGTTCGTGCAGTGATAACAAAGCACGTTCTTTCACACAAAGCCGAGCTACGAGTGGTTCCGATGTTCCCCTGGTAAACACTCAAGCCCCGCCTCCCCACACGCAGACGGGGGCATGCGTACGTGACTGCCAGCAGCAGGCACAGCGATGCATTGCACAGTCATGTAAGACAAACATCTGCACTTGTTAACATAGTTAACTGTCATGAGCCTGGCCTGGACACATTGGTTCCATCCAGGACATTTCTGTCTTCTTCAACATCGGGTCAAGCAACAGGTAATGTCTCTGACCCGTCTCAAAAAAGACGTTTTCTCATGCATGGTCTAATAACAGTTGTTTCAGCCAGGACCTCTTCGTCTCTTCCACACGCCAGACAGATCAGGTAAAACCACCGTCCTGCACGAGTCAACTGGGCTCAGTGCAGCAGGGGTCATGAGAAGAGCCTCCTATGGGCCATTGCGGACTCCTTCCACTAGGTGGCAATGGAGGACAGGCTATTTCTCCTGTGCAGCAGAACGTTGTTATTACAGCGCAGTCTAGCTTCAGACCTGCTCTCTAACTAGTTAAGACGACTATTCACAACTATTACACTCTGCAGTTTGCAGAGACGCCGCACCGGCTCATTGCAGTTTCTGAAGACAAAACATCTTCAGCAGAGGGCGCTGCAGTTTGGAACTACAGGAACTGTTAGCGAAATACGTCATTTCCGGAGTCCCCCTCGAGCGAGGACGGAACCGTTTTCTATTCAAAATACTTGTTTCCAAAGAATCAAACAGACTCGGGCAGTTTTCTGGATTTGTCGATTTGCAACAAACATATCACGTGAGTCGTCTCTTCCATGCTGACAATAAAACGTATTTTTCAAATACGTGACACGGAGTTGGGTTCGTCTCAATCGATCGCAGAGACGCGTTCCCACATTCTAATTATAAACAAACACAGGTTTGTTTTTTTGAAAAGTTTGCTATCAGTACGACTGCATGTTGTCACGTCAGTCCGTTCCTTGCACCTGCACGAGGGTTATCTGGCTGTGTTTACCGCGTCAAGGAGCATCAAAACTCTGTTATTCACTCGGCCCGAGGATCGATTGCTTCTGTCTCGATCCTAGAAGAAGCGGAAGCCCAGACTGGTGAATAAATGTCCCACTTGGTTTTTCGCCATAAACTGGGGAAACAGCTCAGTCACTCCAGTGCATAAAGTATTTACTGAGAGACCCTCTGCTCCTCAGCTGTTGTGTCGGAACAGAGGAGAGAGCAGCTGACGTCACTCTTCAGTACATCAGCCTCACAGGTCAGTTCCAGCGTTATACATAATGAGATTGTCAGGAATGACGGCTGCCGTTCACGTGATAGTGAAATTAATTTTACTACACATGCACCGTTTTTCAGAGATGGTTTTTATGTCAGAAAATTGACCCAGTACACCACAACTGGCTCATGTCATGGTTTCTCATCACTGAGAACGGACCAGTATGGCAAGCTCTTTTAACATAAAATCGTGTAGTCTGTCTACCCGTCATTATATTAGCCTATAGATACCAAAGAATGAGTTCCGACCAGTCACATTTAATGTGGACTAGTCAGAATGTTTATTTGAGATGGACCTGGTCTTTAGGGGGAAACCTTGGACTTTGTCAGAGCCCTGAGCAAAGTGACGTCATTCAAACAGACACATCCCTTTTTCTGAACGGGATGGCTCCTGCCTGTCACAGTCAGTATGGGGGGGGCGTGGCCGCCAGGTACGTCCCTTCACATAAACGTTCTGGTCGCTGCTGTCAGTACACAATGTCTGAAACACTAGACGTCGCGTACATAAATCACCAGGGCGTGTGCGTTTAGCCCAGTTTTTTCATTCAACCTTTATTTAGTCAGGTAAATCTCATTGAGCCTCGTGGACTCATTTACAAGAGCGACCTGCTAGCAGTGTTTCAACAGCTGTTCAGCAGTCGCTGATCACAGCCAGAAGTCTGATCTGCCGGGCGCACACACACACTTGAAATCGCTGCGGGCGGCTCTCTCACCCCCCGCCGTGCTAGATTGGCCACTCAGGAGAACGCTCAGTGCCCACTGTTCTTTTCCTGAAGCCCCAGGACAACCCCCACTGGGGTGGACGCATTGGCACACAAACTGTGGCCCAAAATAAATAAAAACGTTTTATGTTCTCTCCTCCAGTCTAGCTGCCACTGGAGCTACTGGAAAGGGTGAAGGAGGTGGCGTTATCAGTGATTCTGATGCCCCGGAGAACACACCATGGTTCCGGTGCTACAGCAACTAAGAGTTTCCCTGTGATAGGTCAACATTTACTGATCTGGTTGCTGAACGTTAATGTTTAGAAAGTCTTGTATTTTTCTAAAAAGATGTCTTTATGCACTACTCTGCAAGCGTGTCCAAAGTGTTTACCGGTACGCGTCAAATGGGTTGCTTGTCAGCAATGGTACCTGGGAAGTCAGTTGGACCCATCTTCATTTTCTCTGGGTTCCATCTTCCCATGCTTACAGTTATGGCTGGTCAGAAATTTAGCCTGCAGCACGGTTACAACTTATGCTGCAGCAATGTCTTCCTGCCACGGGGGATTCAACGATAGAACAGGTTTTAATCATCCCCTGTTAAAACGTTTTCTGAAAGGTGCTCGTCGTCTTAGTCCGTTTCTCGCACCTTAGTCACACAATGGGACCTAGTTACTGTGCTGAGTTCACTAACTAGGGATCCATTTGACCCGTTAGACCAGATACAGTTAAAACTTTTATCCTTAAACCAGCTCTGTTGCTGGTTCAAAATTCGGCTAAGGAGTAAATGACTTGTCTGTTCCTCCTTCTCTTAAAGGAAGACAAAATGATTAAGAGGGAAGGGAGTTCAGTTGAACTTAGACCAACCCTGCTTTTAGCCTTAAAAGCTTGACGTGCTCATTCAAAGTTTAAATCATTCACTGAACGGCTTGTTCTCCTCCTCTCTTTTCTGCAGAGGAAGAACGCCAACATTTGTCTTGTCCAGTGCGGGCGCTAAAGTGTTATGTGACACGCACTGCTGCAATGCTTAAGTCTGATAAGCTTTTTGTGCCTTCAGAGGACAATCTCAGGGTCAACCTTGACCTATCAGCGGTTGTCACATTGGCTATATGAGGCCATTTCTCTGGCATACAGCTTCCTGGCCTCCAGCCCCCTGAACAAATAAGAGTTCACTTCTCTAGAGGGATTGCAGTTCCACAGCCCTGCACGGAGGTCTTCTGTGCAGGACATCTGTTCAGGCTGCCTCTTGGTCGTCAGCGACTCCCTGTATCTATTTTGGTTACAGAACGTTTTCCAGCTCCTCCCTGATGCATTATGTTCTCAGGGTTGTAGCAGAGTGATTGTCTTTCATTATCAATAGACTTATTGATGATTGACGCAGTTGTATCTGCCTTGTTGATTCTGATTATGAATTCAGAGTCGTTCATTTACCATCACATGATGATGAGGATTGTCCGCCTGCTATATTATGCACCCTTTTGTCTCAATTGACAGTGCATATTCATGCCTATTGAGGTGTGGCGGTTGCCTGAGTGTGTTATGGTTTCAGTCAGACCCAATGGGGCATGGACCATATCGTGCTCCGCCCTTTAACCCAAAAGGCGTGGCTTAAAGGGCTACGCCCACAGGAAATAGAACGTCGGTTACGTACTGTAACCCTAGATTCTATGAGTGTGGGCGTAGCCCTTTAAGCCTTGAGGCCCCATTGGCTCTCTTTGGCTGAAAAAATTGTTTTTGCCATTGGGAGCAGTTCCTCGGTCGACAGGGGTTTTTATGGACCGAGGGCGGGGGCCCACAGCAGGTGGGCGTGGACTAGAAGTTTTCAATGTTGGTGCGAAGCACAGGGTAAACCCAAAAGGCGTGGCTTAAAGGGCTACGCCCACACTCATAGAATCTAGGGTTACAGTACGTAACCGACGTTTTTGCTGCTGAAGCTCGTGACATGTTTTTTATTTCCTCAACTTGTAATGTGCTCACAGTTGTTCCTTATTCTTCCTCAGAGAGGTGTTGTTAAAGAAGGCCAAGATGAAGGCCAAGAAGAAACCAAGGAGACGTTCTGACAGTTCAGGAGGCTACACACTCTCTGATATTATTCAAAACCCCCCTGCTGCAGGTAAACACACAAGCACATAGGATTTATTTTAATCTCGTCACATTTTTATTTAAAGTATTCTTGTTTACTGCAGAAACGTTTCTGTTAAAGCCCACACTGTGTGCTGTAAAAGAAATCATGAAGAACTTGTGGATGTCAAACTGAGAACGCTCCACATGAAAACCTCGACATGAACTTGTGTCTCGCTGTAATTAAAAGATTCTGCGCAGTATGCCATCTCTCCACTGCAGAACTGTGTACGTCACAGAGATTCAATAGATCTCGGTCCAGCAATAAATGGACGTGCATATATAGGCTGCACTTGTGTGTAAGCCGTGGGTGTTAAAATGAGAATTTACACAGACACATTTTAAAAAACTTAATTAAATACGTACTGTAACACACATACCGTATTTTCCGGTCTGTAAGTCTCACCTCTCTATAAGTCGCTTTGTCCAATTATTGGCAATAAATTGGAAAAATCCATGAACGTGTCGCACCTCTATTAAAGTCGCATCTATTATGCGTCACCGCTGACAACCCGAAATGTGGACCGGTGGTTAGCTCTGATGCAAATGGCTGCCACACGGAAGGACTTTTAACAAGATTAACACGGTAAAAACAATTATTTGTTTGCTGAAAATTATAGCAAAGCTGTGTCTTAGCTGAACTTTTCCCTAATAAATGAACGCAATTGTCAAATCAGCTGGATTAAAAAAATAGTTTCGCTACGAGCACCCGCACGGGTGGGACCGCAGCATTTTCTTTAAAATTTAACAAAATAAACGCTTAAAAATATATATTTGTTAGCTGACATTATAGCAAAAGTGTTCCTGAGCTTAATTGTTCCTTCACGTAATGGTCAAATCTGCTGGATTTAAATTGTTTCGCTTTGACGTCTTCCAAACCGTTGCGTGCGCTGCGAAAATAAATGATAAATAAATCAAATTTTTGCTGAAAAATATCATACAGCTAACAGTTTGTAAATGCCCATCTAGTGCCCTGATGCATGCTCAATAATCCAGGTAGAAAAATCTAAAAAAAAGCTACCGTAAGTCGGTCCTCTGGACATTCAAAAAAACAAAACAAAACAATGCAGAGAGGTCCATCTAGTGATTACTTTCTGTAAATTTGATCAAAATCTGTCTTGTAGTTCATGAGTTATTTACATAAATAGTACCCGTTTACGGTAAATATGGAGCTATAAGCTAACACGATCAACGAAGCTAAAACATCTAATTTTAGCTCAAATGTCTCATAAAGCTAACAGTTTGTAAATGTCCACCCAGTAATTACTTTCTGTAAGTTTCAACAAAATCTGTCCTGTGCTTTAGTAGTTCATACCTCCAGAGCAGGAGGCCGGGCTGCGACAGAGTAAAGCCTGGTTTATACTTCTTGTCTTACGTCTTTTACCCCGCGTTGAGTGAAAAAAGGTTGCACAACTTCTGGCTGTACTCCCGCTGTGATCCCCCGGTGACAGCCCGTCTTGTACGCGGCGTCTTGCAGTTCTGCTTGGGGGCCATGTACAATACGGGCTGTCACCGGGGGATCACAGCGGGAGTGCGGCCAGAAGTTGCGCAACCTTTTTTCACTCAACGGGGGGTAAAAGACGTAAGACAAGAAGCATAAACCAACCTTTAGTCCAACCAGAGGAGGCTGCCGTCGGACACATGAGGTGTGAACGGTCTGTGTACCTTAACGGCCGAAAGTGGTACTGCACCATTTTTTTTTGCCAAAATGAAAAACGGTCATATCTGAGCCAAAAATTGGTCTAAAAATATGGGGAAAAAATCCATAAACCTGTCGCACTGCTCAATAAGTCGCAGGGCATGCAAATTAGGCAAAAAGGTGCGACTTATAGACCGTAAAATACGGTACATGTACATAAAATAAATGTTTTTGTTTCTGAACAGTGCCTGTAACATGGCTGGTTTGGTGGGGGGGGAAACAAAAAACATTAGTCTACCAGGAAGTCATTGATCGCCATCTTTACCTTTCTCCAGGAGGAAGTTACCAGCAGCTACCCCATCACGGCACCTTCAGGAGGGGCCGAGATGGGGTAGAGGTAGGGCAGCCGATATGGGACCAGAAAGTCTCAGTTCAACTCCCCACCATTCCCACATGTCATGATGTCTCTGAGCAAGACACCCAATCCCCAATTGGTCCCTGAGCTCTTGCATAGCTGCCCACTGCTCCACCTGGGTGTATCCCACTTGTGATGGGTTAAATGCAGAGAACTAATGTCGTCATTGCATGGGAACACACAATGATGACAACAGACATGGCACTCCTGTGCAAGCTGTGCAGTTCTCCTGCTCAGCTGTCAGGATCCCCCACACATGCTCTGGACATGCAGGGGACCCCCCCCCCATTCCCTCTTCCCCTCCCTTAGTCAGTGGTCCACTATGGCCTGTTCAGTAATTTCATTGGTCAGATTAGTTTTTTTTCCCCCCTTTCATTTATATAGGTAGCATCACTGAGTCACAAGGACCTACCCCCCATGAGAGCCGTGTATTGGGCAGCTACGCATTTCAGCGCCCAGGTGTCAGGTGTGACGAGACTAATTGTGTTGGCGGCATGAAGCTCATTAACCCATCAAAAAAAATAATAATCCACAAATTAGCCACAGGATTGTACAAGTTGCAGGAAAGTTCAAAGTGTGGGGGAAAAAAATTTGCGGCTTATAGTCCTGAAATTACAGTAGACCATTACAAATTATAGAGCCCTTTTATGTCTCCTTTGTTTGACTGGGTTCTCTTGATCTACTTTTAGGACTAGTGTGAAAATTTGATGTTTTAGGTCAGATTTATGCAGAAATATAGAAAAATCTAAAGGCTTCAGCAACTTTCAAGCACCACTGTACACGCAACAGGTTGTTGTTGTCATAATGTCACTAACCTGAACTGTTTTTTTCCAGCGGGGTCTCTGATCCTTGTTCAAATGGATCAAACCAACTCTGCAGAGTCCCTGCAGGAGATCCTCACATCGGACTCAGAGGGCAGCTGCATGGGAGTTGGCAGTCCCAGAGACATGCAGTCGCCGCTGTTTCAGGACCGAGCTGAGGTTCACTCACACTTTTATTCTCTAACAACTTCATGGTTAGACGTGTGTGAAGGTGTTCAAGTCAAAGTTCTGTTGTTGTTGTTTTTTTAAATAAAACCTTGTGTGATTACTGGTCACCATGAAGCGAATACACAAGCTTACGTAATGTTACTCATTGACAGGAGCAATCATTTTTGCTTCTTTCAGGACATTTGTCCATTTAGTTCTTCCACATTTAAAGTTTAAAGGGGACCACACATGCAAAATTCACCTTTTAATGTTTTTTTACTCAACTTTGGGTATTTACTTCATAAAAAAACAGTCCTTGTGCCAAAAAAATGCACCCAGTGGTTTATTTACTCTAAGTAGATTTATTTGTCTGTGATTAAAAACGCTCCGTTTCACACTTCCTGCGGTTTGTGACGTCACAAACCGTAGCCAATCACCTCAAACCTGAGTCCAGCCCCTCACCTAGCAACCCCTGGTGATGCTCCACCCACTTGAGTATAAAAGATGTCACGGTTGCCTAGCGGTTTAGGAGCTGACCTGGCGGTCATTTATTCATTTATTTAGCCCCCGGGGGGCTAGGGGTTTGCCCTGCTCCAGCCATGCAGCACATCTCGAGTAAAACCAGAATGTTTTATTACCTTGTTTGAATGAACTCTGTCTCGTTGAAACTGTGCACACACACTCTCGCGGTTTGGACTTGTTTCTTATATGATGAAGGACTACTTTTGCACAACTGTCAGTTTGGTTGAGCGGTTACGACACTTGAGCGCCACGCAGGAGAGCGGAGATCGCATCCTGTCAACGGCATCTTTTTTTTTTCCCCCTTTTTTTTTAAAGCCTTTTGTTTCGGAGAAATCGGGGTGAGACTAGATATATACATCGACATAATAATACTTTATAATTGTTATTTTTACGTTTTAGTTCAATTTTTAGTGTAATATCGCTCCCAACGCGCAGCCGGCAGAAAACTGTGCACACACACACTCTCTCGCGGGGCGACAGTCTGTACCATCAAGCACCACTGATCGATATATTTTCAGATTAGCAACTTATTTATTTTAAGAATACCTTTCACTTCATCAAAATCTAATCAAAACTTCAGCGTTCTAAATGTAGGTGGTTGTGATTATTTCTTATACGATGAAAGACTGCTTTTTGCATAACTGCCCGGTTGGCCCAGAGGTAGTGAACTGGACTCGTCATCCGAAGGACACGGGTTCGCGTCCCGGCCGCGGCATCTTTTTTTTTTTTTTTAAGCCTTTTGTTTTGCAGACCGCCGTCTGCGTGCGGGAGTTGCTGGGAGCTACTGACTTTTGAGGTCTGGGGGTCCGGTCAAAGGTTGCCTCATGCGGATAAATTAACTGGAGACATTCTGTGAACTTTGTGTGTGGACTGAAGCAGCGATAGCTCCCAACAGCGCCGCATGCAACGAGCGGAGCTAACACCGCCCGCTCGGAGGAGGAAAAGCTATCATTAGCCTCGAAGGTGGGCTAATGCTAAAAAAAGGAGCTGCAAATGGCGGCGCGCGCAGAGGGCTTTTGGTAAGTTATCTTAAGCTACTAGCACTAACAGTAAGTCAAATGAGTAATAAAAAAGAGCTAATTTTAAAATAACAACATATTAGAGATACTGGCTGTTACAGAGGGCGTAGTTAATGTAAATAGGTCTTTGTAGGGCGTGGCTTTCAGACCTCATTATTCATAAACCGGTCGTTTAGAACGGAAGTGAAATTTGGCAGAATTAGAAAGGGGATATTTTATTATCTAAGCATTATTTTGTGTATAAAATTGACTGAAAATGGTCTGGATAGCCCACAGATAAACCACAAAAAATTATATATCCTACATTTGGTCCCCTTTAAATATTCTTCACCTCGTTGCAGATCATTACAGGGATAGTTGCAGGATTCTAAATAAAACATTTTTTTCTGCAGGATGACGGGGCTTTCAGTCAGATAGTTAAGATCCCACCCATCACCCCGACCTCCCTGAAGAGTAACTTCCCTACTCCCCCCAGCTCTGCTCCACAGACCGCCCCCAAGGTGCTTCCCTGGTAAGAACGCCATCATTCAGAATATCTAAATTATATTCCTTGCATGTTTGGGAAACTTTAGTTCTACAACTAAAATTCCAGGCTAAAGATGGAAAAATGTGAAGTATTGTTTACTTTACACTTACCGTACATCCTGCTTGTTTACCTTGACGCTGTGGTTCTTTGACAAGAGGAAATCTTTTCTTGCCATCAACTTATAAAATGTTTTTACAATGTGCAGCCCAGCTCAAGCTCCTGCAGTGTTGGATCTGAGAACGATCATGGACATGGAGGCCAGCTCTCTGCAGGCTCCCTGTGCAACTCCCAAAAGTCCTGGAATGTGAGCAGCTGCTTTGTTTATTTTTCTGCAGAAATTCTTTTATAAACTCACAGAAGAAAATACTTTTTTTTTGTAAAACAAATGGGTTTTGTTCACCTGATAAATGAGCTGCATGTAAACCCACAGGTTCATATTTAATGTTTTACGGTATCAGTGATACTGTTCTTCAGTGTGCGCACATCTGGATGAAGGTTGATCACTTGAGCTGTGCATATTTCTTGGTCTGCAGCGTCAGCAGCAACATCAAACACTCCCCTGTTTCCACTAAACTGTCCCAGAAACAGAGGAAGATGTTGGCCATGGCCAGCAGGGAGGTCTGTGGGGAGTCTCCAGCGTCCAGACCAGACGCAGCAACACCGTCCAAGAGCTCTGACAAGGCCTGGTGAGTGAGTTCATGTAGTACTGACCCCGTCTTCCAGCCAACAACACTTCTAACCAGTGAACAATCTTTAGCTCTGTGTGTCAGGAAATAATTAACGTCCAGATTTAGTCAGTTTCCATCTTGTCTGAGCATTTTTACTCTGTAGAGGTCAGAGGGGCACGTAAGAAAACCAGTTGTGAACATTGTAGTCCTCACTGTGTTGGGTACTTCATTCTGCAAACAGTGTTATTACAGACAGGCAGCATGGTGGCTCAGTTGTTAGAGCTGCTGCCTCTCAGCGAGAAGGTCACCAGATCGAATCCCACCCTGGAGCCTTTCTGGGTGGAGTTTGCATGTTCTCTCCATGCATATGTGGGTTTTCTCCAGGTGCTCCGGTTTCCTCCCTCAGACCAACAACATGCATGTTAGACTGACTGGTAACTCTACATGTCCTCGAGCAGGACACCTAATCCCTAATTGCTCCCCGGGCGCTTGCATAGCTGCCCGCTGCTCCACCTGAGCGTATCTCAGGTGTGATGGGTTAAATGCAGAGAACTAATGTCATCATTGTATGGAAATATACAGTGATCACAACACACAACACTTAAGCCTCCGGCAGAGCTCAGCGTACGGCCTGTACGCCACTCTACGCGCGCATTCTGTGCGCACGCGTTCGCTGGCACAGCTCTGCGTTTGTTCTCGCGTTAAATGCTCACGTTTTCGCTCCAAATTCTTGTTGTAATTTGAGCAGCTGCGTGCAGAGCGTCTACCTACGGGACAAACTGAGGTCGCTGATTGGTCATTTGCTGACACGCCTACTCAATTGATTGACAGGTCGAGTGGGAGACTGCATGAGCTGGCTGGCTGCAGCCGCTGTGGTGTTTCTAAACTTTATATGTTAATAAAAAGTTCTAAAAAATAAAAACGGGGAGCCTTGGTCCTGCAGCCCACCAGGAAATATTTAGAACGTCGCGCAGCCAGGTAGGACATGGTTATTACTCGCTCGATCGTGACAAATTCATTCATTTCAGTCATGGAGTCGGAGGAGGAAGCGATTACTTGACTTTTGGCAAAAAAACAAAAGAAAAGTTCAGATCAGTGATGAAAAAGGGGAATTTAATTCATTTGTGTAACTTACAAAACAGTCCAGCGCCGGGGAAGTTTATTGTGAGACAACGCGCATTGCGTACGCGGTTGTAAAATTTGAGCTTTGCGCGTTCGTGCCCTGCGGGGCTACGCGGGGCTACGCTTTTGCCTCTTCGTACGTACGTCGTAGTGTGGCGTACTGCCTGTACGCTGAGCTCTGCCGGGGGCTTAACACTTAAATATTATAAATTGTCTCTAGGTGTGAGTGAGAGAGTGAATGGTTGTTTGTCTCTGTGTCTGTGATGGACTGGAGACCTGTCCAGGGTGCCCCCGCTTCTCACACAAGCCGTTTTCGCATTGGCCAGCCCTCAGTGGCCCGGGGCTCCCCTGGGTGGCTCTGGGCCACCCGCGTTCATTACGCATTTGCCGCAAAGCCGCCTTGAAGTGGGTGGGCAGTTCTCTGGAAGTGGGTGGGGTGGTCTCTTCACGTGGGTGGAGTGTTCGTGTTTTAAGAGAGGAGACTCGGCAAAAAAAAAATTGTTAGCTGGATATATATATATTAGTGTTTCTGCGTTTAATTTTTGTTAATAACTGATCACAAATCAGCTTATGTTACAACGTAAATAACACGAAGCGCACACCCATTTCCGCCTTTCAGCGCGACCTGAATGTCATTAAACAGCATTAAACAATAACTAATATTGTCTAACTGTTGCGCGCAGCCAGGGTTTTAAAATATAACGAATAATCTCTAACTTTTACGTGCAGCTAAAATGTCAGGAGGAGTGATTGCTATATGGGCAAGTTGGACACCTGAAAATTCAGTCTGTTCGGATAGCTCAACGAGTTAATGCGTTATCGTTTTGACCGGGAGAAGTGGGTTCGCTTCCAGCCTGGGACAAAGTTATTTTACTTTTTTTTTCTTTTATTCACATTTTCTTTTAAATAAAAAGGAGTTTGTTTGGTTAACAAACTCCTTTTTATTTAAAAGAAAATGTGAATAAAGAGAAAAAAAAAGTAAAATAACTTTGTCCCAGGCTGGAAGCGAACCCACTTCTCCCGGTCAAAACGATAACGCATTAACTCGTTGAGCTATCCGAACAGACTGAATTTTCAGGTGTCCAACTTGCCCATATAGCAATCACTCCTCCTGACATTTTAGCTGCACGTAAAAGTTAGAGATTATTCGTTATATTTTAAAACCCTGGCTGCGCGCAACAGTTAGACAATATTAGTTATTGTTTAATGCTGTTTAATGACATTCAGGTCGCGCTGAAAGGCGGAAATGGGTGTGCGCTTCGTGTTATTTACGTTGTAACATAAGCTGATTTGTGATCAGTTATTAACAAAAATTTAACTCAGAAACACTAATTCAGCTAACAATTGTTTTAGGGGTTTCTCGTTTCTGTAGTTAAATTTGAATGAAATTCAACCCTCGCGCTGAGGTTGTTTGAATGAGTCCCGCCCCTGCTGCAAACAACGAATCAAATGTGAGCTGAAACTAGCCCTGTCGGGCTCGGCCCGATAAGAACCACGGTGAAGATGGTTCCAGAACAAGGGTGGATCCCGGGCGGAAAAGGTAAATGCGAAGACGCCGAACCCGGGTTAGAAGCTGGGAGAGCCGGGGAGGGCCGGCCAATGCGTAAACGGCTACAGTGACTGCTGGAAAGAAGCACCAGTGACCTGAAAAGGAAGAAGCGGGTAAAGAGGATGGATGGATGGATGGATGGATGGATGTTATTACAGGAAGAAAGTTATCCCTAACTTTGCTCTGTGTGTGAGAATAATTCACTACAGTACTTTCCTAAATGTTAAATTTCTTGTGATATGCAGAGAGGAACGGCCCCCCTGATCTGAACCCGAGTGGTGTTTTGTTGTTGGACTTCTGTGCTCGTCATGGATTATCCATAACGAACACCATGTTCAGGCATAAGGGTGTACATATGTGCTCTTGGCACCAGGACACCCTAGGTCGCAGTTCGATGATCGACTTTGTTGTCGTCTCATCTGATCTGCGGCCGCATGTCCTGGACACTCGGGTGAAGAGAGGGGCGGAGCTGTCCACTGACCACTACCTGGTGGTGAGTTGGCTCCGATGGTGGGGGAGGATGCCGGTCAGACCTGGCAGACCCAAACGTATTGTGAGGGTCTGCTGGGAACGTCTGGCAGAGTCTCCCGTAAGACGGAGCTTTAACTCCCACCTCCGGGAGAGCTTTGAACACGTTCCGAGGGAGGCGGGGGACATTGAGTCCGAGTGGGCCATGTTCCGCGCCTCTATTGTCGAGGCAGCTTATCAGAGTTGTGGCCGCAAGGTTGTTGGTGCCTGTCGTGGTGGCAACCCTCGAACCCGGTGGTG
>JBBPBX010003550.1:0-55658 GCA_038048925.1 Garcialebias charrua
GATGTCTCCACAATGTCCTCCCTCCAAATGTTAGGTCCACATTGTGTCTTGTCTTCTATTTGGCAGAAAATAGAAGACAGAAAATTGATAGATATGTTGAAAGGAAAAGTCTCATACACACAAACAAAGACACACAATTTGTTTTGACCCAGTATTACCTTCATTTTCTGCAAAAGCTGTGCCAAATGTTCAGCCACGTTGCCCCTCATTTCCATAAGACTGGTGGTGTGATCATGACGGACAGAATAAAATTCCTGCAGCAGGTCTTTTCCCACAATCCTTTAGAATGCATACAAATAAAAAAATTAAAATAAAAGAAAAGAAATTCGTGTACTGTTCAACTGGAGGATGACCATCAGAATAATATGTGTACCTGCTTATTAGTGAAGAGTGCAGGCCAGCGTTTCATCAGAAGGCTCAGTGGTGATGTCTCCACAATGTCATCCCTCAAAATGTTAGGTCCACATTTTGTTTTGTCTTCTGTTTGGAGCACAAATCCAATGTGGAATCCAGGGAATGTAAGACAGAAAATTGATCGATATGTTGAAGGGAAAAGTCTCATACATACAAACAAAGACACACAGACAATTTGTTTTGACCCAGTATTACCTTCATTTTCTGCAAAAGCTGTGCCAAATGTTCAGCCACGTTGCCCCTCATTTCCATAAGACTGGTGGTGTGATCATGACGGACAGAATAAAATTCCTGCAGCAGGTCTTTTTCCACAATCCTTTAGAATGCATACAAATAAAAAAATTAAAATTAAAAAAAAGAAATTAGTGTGCTGTTCAACTGGAGAGCAAATGACCATCAGAATAATATGTGTACCTGCTTATTAGTGAAGAGTGCAGGCCGGCGTTTCATCAGAAGGCTTGGTGTTGATGTCTCCACAATGTCATCCCTCAAAATGTTAGGTCCACATTTTGTTTCATCTTCTATTCGGCGCACAAATCCAATGTGGCGGTTAGACCAAAAAAAAAAAAAAAGAGAAAATAATAATTTAATGAACTAACACAGAATATAAGCAAAATTCACTGTATCACCAGGAATTATTGTAAGAACCAACAGCCCTTGGTTTGAATAATCCCTGTCGAAGTAAAAAAAAATAATTAAACCATGCGGTAAATTATTCTGTATGCAACAGGAAGCTAGCATAAAGCTAACTGCTAACAGCATTAGCTCTCTGTGAGGGCTCTCTGTGTTTGCTACAGGCATTAACTACCGGTACTAATTCAATCAGTCCCGAAATAACAACAAAGGATGATCAACTACAAAGTACTGTAGCTATAATTTAGGGCAAAAATGATGCAGTTGACACTCCGGTGAAACATTAGCTATCGTTAACATGAGCACACAAAAACGTTATTTTACTAGCAAGTACAATAAAAACGGAATCAAATTTGAGCACTTAACATGTGTCAATAAACTGTTACATCAACCAGACTGACCTGATTTCAGCACTTCGTCACAGTAATGAGATTTTGCAGCAAACAGTCAGGAGAAACATGCACTGAGCTCATGGTTCTTCTTCTTCTTCTATTGAGTTATGGCGGATCGCAAACAACTGTTAGGTGCATACCGCCACCTACTGTGCACCAGGCAGGTGACGTGTTCACTGACAAGCCCTGCCCCAAACCAGTAAAAACATGTAAATGAGAGGTGTCTGTACTCAGAGCCATTAGTAAAGCAGATACTCAGATTGAGAAGTGTACAATTCACTTATTGTTAGGTAATGGTCCCGCCTTTTGCAAAATAACAAAAAGATTAGTAATAATAGCTTGACTTATTATGTAAATGAAAATTTGGGATAACAGTGCAACAGCAGGATAAAATAATTCTCCAAATGAATGAATAGATGTATTTTTTAAATTAATGTTATTGTTTTACTCACATGTTTTTTTCTCATTGTTGCAGTTAAGTTGTGTCCCACCATCACTCCGAGTGTTCAACAATACCCTTGGCTTCATGCTGGAGTCACTTGGTGACCGAGACTGTGCAGAAAATCCCAAGTATTACAGCTTCATGGCTGTGATGTCCCTCATTGCGGTTGCCATGTTGGTACAGGTCAGCCACCTGATTAAATTAGGCCTCATGGTGCTGGTCGTCACAGCAACCGGAGCCGTCAACATCTACAGCTGGCAGCATATATATGATCTGTTTGACTACATAAAGTTTGCCTCCTACAGGTAAGAAACTGGTTTGATTCCATACTGATACCAAGATTTTGCTTACTATTGTTGCATTTTGATCTATGGATTGTGCCTGCGTGTCATCTCTAAAGCCATTCTTTTCCTTGCGTGTCCCTAGATCATCCATGGTACCATCCAAGTATCTCATGACGATGATGATTATTGTCATGATGATTGGGTTTTACTTCTTTGCTCGGCAGGTGAGTTACTGTCACCACACATTGTTGGTCCAACAGTCATGGCTGTCATTGTCAATGCATGATGATGTTTCATCTCTTAGTACGGTACTTATATTTTATGACTTTAATGTTAATAACCTCTCACATGTGTAGCTGGAGCGTCAGTCCAGGAAGCTATTCCTTTGGAAGGTTGGGGTGCACGACCAGAAGGAGAGGGTATTTGAGATTAGACGCTGGAACGAAGCGCTGGTCACCAATATGTTGCCAGATCACGTGGCCAAACACTTCCTGGGCACTAAGAAAAGAGATGAGGTACATTTGAGCCTGCACAAAAGCTTCGAGTTATTTCAATATGCAAATGTTTTTAGATGGTGAGTGGGGAACATAACAAGAATACATTAATACAATTTAACAGACTCTTGTGTTATAATCTCTTATTGAAGTTCTCATCAGTGCCATCTTGTGGCCTATTTCAAAATTATGTACGGATGACATGGAAATAAGAAGCAAAATCAGCTTTAATCACATCATTCAACATTTACAGGAGCTGTACAGCCAGTCTTATGATGAAACAGGTGTGATGTTTGCTTCCATCCCAAACTTTTCCGATTTCTACACCGAAGAGGGCATCAACAACGGAGGCATCGAGTGTCTCAGGATTCTCAATGAGATCATCTCAGACTTTGACACCGTAGGTTTTGGCGCTGTACAATCCACACTGAAAGCTAACAGCAGCACTCATGATGTGACATCATACTGAATGATCCTTGTTTTTGTAACATCGTCCTTCCACTAGTTATTAGACAGAGACGAGTTCCGGTGCATCACTAAAATCAAGACCATAGGAAGCACGTACATGGCTGCCTCGGGACTCACACCAGAGAGTAACGCTAACAGATTCAGCAACCGTGAGGTGTGGTCCACTAACCATATCTGAAACAAATATTGCTCATCGTTTTGTTAACCTATTAGCTTGCCTGGTGTGCAAATATCGATGACGTCATGTAAAATGATAAACTGTTGTTTGACAGCCAGAAGACCAGTCACTGCTTGAACGCTGGCAACACCTCTCTGCCCTGGCAGACTTTGCCTTGGCCATGAAAGTGACGCTGGACAACCTCAACAAACAGTCCTTCAACCACTTCATGCTACGCATCGGTAAGTGGAAGTGTTTGCCTCCCTCTGTATGTGGATTTGCATGTGTCAATGTCTTCTTGTTGGTTCCTTCAGGTTTGAATAAAGGAGGTGTTCTCGCTGGGGTGATTGGAGCTCGTAAACCTCATTATGACATCTGGGGTAACACGGTGAATGTGGCCAGCAGAATGGAATCAACTGGAGTGATGGGGAGCATCCAGGTAACACATACAGGCGTAGGGATTGAACATTCAGGTAGTAACTAGTGTTTGGTCTGTAGGTCATCCTTCAATGGTCCAATGCATCATTATGTGACCTGACTGATCGGACATGAATGGGCACTTAACTTGCTGTCATTTTGCTCATGCCTGTGTTTAATGCTGACTACTCATGACTAAGGCAAATGAGCAGTTCAGCACAATTAGTGCCAAATCTAAATTGGGTCTCTCTTCCAAAAAATGCTTTTGAATTTTGATGGGTGCACTGCACCAGTATTCTGTGCAAAGGTTATGAATAAATAACATCTATCGGTTGGATAGCTCTTTTACTGACTTCAGTTTGGAGAAATTGAGTTTATTTCTGACCGGTCTGATAAGCTAACAGCTAATTAGAGCAGGACTAGGACCAAAGTAGTTTGGTTAGGCCTGTCGCGATAAACAATCAGTTAGTCACATGATGAATGAAAATGATCCACCTCATTTTCATTTATCAGCTTTATCGTTTCTTCGTGTCTCTGTCTTTCTACTGGACAGTGGATGACAAATGGCTCAACTCCGGTGCTCTTCACTGACTCCTCCCTTTCTCTTTAAAATCCGTTTTAACCGTCAAAAATCACGTTTTTGGATCGTTAAAAGCAGCTAAGCTGAGAAGCTAAGCTACGAGCTAAGCTAACAGGCCGACCACGGGGAAAAAACCTCTGTCTTGTCGATGCTCCAAAATTCACAGATGAAACCTGTGCCTTTGTGCAAAAAGTAGTTTTTGTCTGCGAAAAGAAGCTGAGAACTTGTTTACAGATTTTTTTATTAAAAGCTTTGTGTAAAAAATGCTATGCTAAAGAGCTTAAACCACACCGAGCATACGCCATTTTGAGAACTGGAAAAAAAGGACATAGAGACAGCCCAAGTCACGCCTCCCTCCCATTTTTCTTAAAGAGACATGCTGTTTGCTCCCTCACTATCCATCCTTCAGTTCAAACAGTCTTAAACTACCATCCAGTGATCAAAAGAGGTACTACACTCAAAATAAAATTAACCAATGTTTCTTCTTAAATTTGACAATAATGACTAATTATTGTTAAATTGTAAATAATATTATCATTTATTGCAATAAATTCTGAGACAATTAATCGCCCAGCAAAATTTGTTATCATGACAGGCCTAGGTTTGGTGCCATCTTAGAACAACTCCCATCTCAAAAATGTCATTGCAGTTCTTGCAAATGTTAATTCATAAAGATTTACAATCATCATTCTCAAAATCACTTTCTAATGACACAATTGTTTGTTGTAATTTGATGGTTATTTGCAAGCGCACGTAGCCCTTTGGGTGCAGTCTGTAGCACTTTCTGTAAGAATTCTGGTGCGTTTTGTTTGCACTCAGGTTTAATTTTCCACTGCCGAGTTGGAAGAATCAACGAGAACTAATATCAGAATTTGGACTCAAAATGTTTCCCAACCAGCCTTAACCTTTACATTTAAAGACTCATGCATAAAAAGTGGTGATCGCTAACTAACTTTATTTTTATTTCTGGTGGTTTGTGTCTTAATAATCATCATGTCACATACCGGTACACAGTACTGTCCTAATACTGTACTGTTAATGAGCATGTTGCTACAGTGTCTGAATGGACAGAATTGAGAGAAATTCATCGTTATCAACGTTTTTTTTTTTTTTTTTTTTTTGTTGCTTTTTTTTGCTTATGGTAGTTACTTATTGAGCACAGCAGTTAGCAAATCCAACTTGTTTCTGGAACACAGTTAAGATGGGTCCACAATGAAAAGATTTTAAAAAGTAATGTTGGCACGAATCACTATGTCCTACTAGCTGCAAGCTCATCAGTTTACTTCAAATTAAATTCTTGTTTTTATGCCACCTACAACAGGTAAGATCCTAATTGTTCATATGCTTTCTGCAGAACCCCACTTCAAAAGATCTAAACTATTCTTATAACCCAAACTGTAAACTTATCCTTATTAGGATATCATAACAAACCACACACAAACACAAATTGATTGATTAAATATAAAAGGTCTTGTTAATGTTACAATGATCAATACTATACCTGGTCATTTTTTGTCCTGTTTGGCCCTCAGGTGGTGGAGGACTGCTATGACATCCTGAAGGAATACGGCTTCCGCTTCATCCGAAGAGGGCCCATTTTTGTCAAGGGAAAAGGGGAGCTGCTTACCTTTTTCATGAAAGGGAAAGACAAGCCCAGTTGTAATGGGGGTCCAGGGACAACAGCCCTTCCACACCAAGTTGAGACCCATTCCTGATTTTTATTTTTTTTATCTGAAAGACTAGCCTGGTTGTAACCAGACCCTTGTCCTTCACTTCGCTTTGGACTAGGGTCTGGCATTCTTCCCATTGAAAACGATTTCTCCTGGAGATTTTTGAATGGACCAATCAGAGAACAGAAGGTGGAGTTTTGTTAGTTTAGCCTGGCGAGGTCCAGGCTATTCAGATAAATAGCTCAGAAACCACTCGGTGGATATTTTTTCTGCCACCAGTGTGTAATTATATGGCTCTAATTTACTGACTGTTGGCCTAGATAAAACATTTGAGATAAAATTCGATTTTTTATCATTTATTTTCGTAGCGCACCCGAGGCTGTTTGGAAAATGTCAAACCGAAACTATTTAAATCCAGCAGATTTGACCATTTCGTGAATTGATTTAGGAACTGTTAAGCTCAGGAACACTTCTGATATAACGTCAGCTAAAAATATATTTTTTATCAGCAGAGAAATAATAGTTTTTTACCTTGTTTTGATGAAAATTCCTTCGTGGCGGCAGCCATTTTGAATGACGACGTCAGTCGACATCGTTCAAAACTCCGCCTTCTGCTCTCTGATTGCTCAGGAACACTTCTGATATAACGTCAGCTAAAAAATATATTTTTTATCAGCAGAGAAATAATAGTTTTTTACCTTGTTTTGATGAAAATTCCTTCGTGGCGGCAGCCATTTTGAATGACGACGTCAGTCGACGTCGTTCAAAACTCCGCCTTCTGCTCTCTGATTGGTCCGGTCAAAAATCGGCCGGAGAAATCGTTGTCTATGGGAGGAATCCCAGACTGTGCAGTGAAGGGAAATGAGAATTGAGCGGAGCTGTGCAGGAAGGCGAGGGCCAGGCTAGCATTCTTCCCATTGAAAACGATTTCTCCTGGAGATTTTTGAATGGACCAATCAGAGAACAGAAGGTGGAGTTTTGTTAGTTTAGCCTGGCGAGGTCCAGGCTATTCAGATAAATAGCTCAGAAACCACTCGGTGGATATTTTTTCTGCCACCAGTGTGTAATTATATGGCTCTAATTTACTGACTGTTGGCCTAGATAAAACATTTGAGATAAAATTCGATTTTTTATCATTTATTTTCGTAGCGCACCCGAGGCTGTTTGGAAAATGTCAAACCGAAACTATTTAAATCCAGCAGATTTGACCATTTCGTGAATTGATTTAGGAACTGTTAAGCTCAGGAACACTTCTGATATAACGTCAGCTAAAAAATATATTTTTTATCAGCAGAGAAATAATAGTTTTTTACCTTGTTTTGATGAAAATTCCTTCGTGGCGGCAGCCATTTTGAATGACGACGTCAGTCGACATCGTTCAAAACTCCGCCTTCTGCTCTCTGATTGCTCAGGAACACTTCTGATATAACGTCAGCTAAAAAATATATTTTTTATCAGCAGAGAAATAATAGTTTTTTACCTTGTTTTGATGAAAATTCCTTCGTGGCGGCAGCCATTTTGAATGACGACGTCAGTCGACGTCGTTCAAAACTCCGCCTTCTGCTCTCTGATTGGTCCGGTCAAAAATCGGCCGGAGAAATCGTTGTCTATGGGAGGAATCCCAGACTGTGCAGTGAAGGGAAATGAGAATTGAGCGGAGCTGTGCAGGAAGGCGAGGGCCAGGCTAGCATTCTTCCCATTGAAAACGATTTCTCCTGGAGATTTTTGAATGGACCAATCAGAGAACAGAAGGTGGAGTTTTGTTAGTTTAGCCTGGCGAGGTCCAGGCTATTCAGATAAATAGCTCAGAAACCACTTGGTGGATATTTTTTCTGCCACCAGTGTGTAATTATATGGCTCTAATTTACTGACTGTTGGCCTAGATAAAACATTTGAGATAAAATTCGATTTTTTATCATTTATTTTCGTAGCGCACCCGAGGCTGTTTGGAAAATGTCAAACCGAAACTATTTAAATCCAGCAGATTTGACCATTTCGTGAATTGATTTAGGAACTGTTAAGCTCAGGAACACTTCTGATATAACGTCAGCTAAAAATATATTTTTTATCAGCAGAGAAATAATAGTTTTTTACCTTGTTTTGATGAAAATTCCTTCGTGGCGGCAGCCATTTTGAATGACGACGTCAGTCGACATCGTTCAAAACTCCGCCTTCTGCTCTCTGATTGCTCAGGAACACTTCTGATATAACGTCAGCTAAAAATATATTTTTTATCAGCAGAGAAATAATAGTTTTTTACCTTGTTTTGATGAAAATTCCTTCGTGGCGGCAGCCATTTTGAATGACGACGTCAGTCGACGTCGTTCAAAACTCCGCCTTCTGCTCTCTGATTGGTCCGGTCAAAAATCGGCCGGAGAAATCGTTGTCTATGGGAGGAATCCCAGACTGTGCAGTGAAGGGAAATGAGAATTGAGCGGAGCTGTGCAGGAAGGCGAGGGCCAGGCTACTGAAAGACCGACATTAACACAAAATAGATCAAAGGCAGATTGTTGGGCTCCATTTCTCTCAAATACAATTTGAATTTATCTTACAGAACTCCATAGTTTATGCAAACACTGTTGGCATAGAACATAATAACAAACTTTATTTTGTAATGCTGTATATAATTCTGTAATATCTCACGGAGCTTCTGAATTAAAGATTTATTGTGTGATACTAACATTCCAAGCAGATCCTATGGATACTGTTTCAGCATATTTAAACAAACCTGGAGTCTCTTTTGAAACAGTGCTGCCAACAGGTCCAGGTGATGTACTTCAGTAAGTGGCATGATATTTTTTGTAGTAATTTTTACTATTTACCGGTAAATAATTCAGAATGGAAATTTGTTGAATGGAAATGTGAGCAAACTCCCACATTTGTTGCATACTCAGACCCACAAGATTAGAATACTCTGTTCCAGATTCAGTGCAGCATTGACCTTTCTATGACCCTTGACCTCTGAACTCAAGGGATAAGCTCAACTTGCCTCTGTTGAAGTCATCCATCCATCCATCCATTATCTTTTACCCGCTTCTTCCTTTTCGAGTGTCACTGCCATATCCAGCAGTCACTGTGTGAGAGGTGGGTACACCCTGGACAGGTCTCCAGTCCTTCAGAGAGACACGTAGAAACAATAATAATAATAATAATGAATTCAATTTATAACACACTTTTCATTAGTGAAAATCTCAAAGTGCTACACACATTGAATGCTACACACATTCATACACCGGTAGCGGCAGACTACCATGCAAGGTGCTTTCCAGTCCTACCGGGAGCAACTCGGGGTTAAGTGTCTTGCCCAAGGACACAACGACACATGGTGTGGGGAACCGGGATTCGAACCGCCAACCTTCCGATCGGGGGACGACTGCCATTACCACTACGCCACGGCCGCCCCAGAAACAAACGAGACAAACAACCATTCACTCTCTCACCCACACCTAGGGACAATTTAGAGTTACCAATCAGACTAACATGCATGTTTTTGGTCTGTGGAAGGAAACCGGAGTAACCACGCCTGCACGGAGGGAACATGCAAACTCCACCCAGAAAAGGTCCCCGACCGGGATTTGATCCGGTGACCGATCCGGCTGAGGCAACAGCTCTACCAACAGTGCTGCTACCGTGCCGCCCCCTCTGTAGTGTCATCAAGCTAAATTGAAAGAAATCTAAAAACTTGACCACAGAAATACTTGTGGGTAATAATGCTAATCTTTACATCTACCCTAATCTTTACATCTTTGTAAGCCACAGATGTAAACAATTTATATTTATCTTGAGTTCAGGTTTGTAAAAGAATGCAAACTAAATTATTGCTGTGAATAAAAAAAGTGCTTACTTATTTGGAGAAAATTTTTTAAGCGGTTTATCTGACCAGGTTAAGTCAGGTCCTCTGGATAGCTTCTTTTTTGTTGAAACGTACAAAAGACTTCGTCTGAGGTCCTGCAACAAATTCTCAGGCCTCGTTTACACAATGTTTTTATTTTATTTTGTGAAACCACAGCTTTTCAGCTGCAGTTCTGTTCACCTGCAATTCACCCATTCATTTACATGACAACAGTCCTCGTTCTCTGAAACCGAAGGTTTCTGAATCCAGGTAGAGTGGAGATTTTCAGGTTAGTTAATAATTAAGTTCAAGTTCAAAGTTCTTTATTGTCATTTGCATCACATGTGGTACATAAGGTGGAACAAAATTGTGTACTCAAGGTCCCAGTTGCCTTCCTGCTTGTGGACTCACCACCTGCAGGATGGGACCATACAAGTCAGGTGCAAGAAGCCATGGGCAGTGGTCAAAGGCGGAGGCCATGGCGCTCTGACCCTGGCTTATCAAAGCTGGCTCTTGGGATATGGAATGTAACCTCTCTGGCAGAGAAGGAGCCTGAGCTTATGCTGAAGTTGAGCTGTACCAACTAGACATAGTTGGGCTCACCTCGACACACAGCATGGGCTCTGGAACCAATCTCCTTGAGAGGGCTGGACCTTACTCCACTTTGGAGTTGCCCATAGTGAGAGGCACCCAGCTGGAGTGGGTCTACAGTATTTTCTGGTGTATAGGTCGCACCTGTGTATAGGTCGCATTGTCCAATTATCACTAGCCTGGTTAAAACCAGACCCTGTCCTTCACTTTGCTTCTGACTAGGTTCTGGCATTCCTCCCATAGAAAACGATTTCTCCGGTCAATTTTTGACCGGAGCAATCAGAGAACAGAAGGCGGAATTTTGTTAGCTTAGCCTGGCGTTGTCCAGGCTATTCAGATAAAAAGCTCAAAAACCACTCGGTGGATATGTTTTTTGCTACCAGTGTGTAATTATATGGCTCTAATTTACTGACTGTTGGCCTGGATGAAACATTTGAGATAAAATTCGATTTTTTATCATTTATTTTCGTAGCGCACCCTGAGGCTGTTTGGAAAATGTCAAACCGAAACTATTTAAATCCAGCAGATTTGACCATTTCGTGAATTGATTTAGGAACTGTTAAGCTCAGGAACACTTCTGATATAACGTCAGCTAAGAAATATAGTTTTTCTCAGGAAAGAAATAACAGTTTTTTTACCTTGTTTTCTGGAAAATTCCTTCGTGGTGGCAGCCATTTTAAAGAGCGACTAAACCCAAATTTATGTTTTTTTAGCTGATAAACTCCCTAGAATGTGTATAAAAAGTTTCAGAGCACTATTTCTGTGTAAATTTTCATGTATTTGTGCGTATTAGTTAAAATCGGCAATATTTGGTCTAAAAACGTGTTCACGGTAGCCCTATGGGTTGAACAGAAGTTATTGCACGTTAATTTTACTATTAGCTCAAATGCTCTGTTGTGACATGTCTGCTCCGTTGTGACGTCACATCGTCTCCTGCCTTAATATAAAAGTGGAGCCACTCCCCCGAGAAGGTCACTCCCCCTCCAGAGTTCAGGGGTTGGATTAGCGATTAGCAACATAGCATTAGCATTGATGAGTGAAGCTGTTCCAAGAATAGCTCTTCAAACTGATGTTCACCCACCCTTACACCATCAGGGTACAATCCGTTTGGAGGTGAGTACCATTTTACACCTTTCATTCCATAATTTATCTTTTGAGTATATGACGTGTTTCTTCATGTGCTGTGTTTGCGACCTGCATGCTTTGCTTCGGTGTGGCCCCACAAGGTCGTGGCGTTTTCATCTGTTGCTGATCAACGTTAAGTTTGTGTTGTAGTTGTGTTTAAATGCTCTGTTCCCCCCTGAGATGAGAATCTGTTCCCCCTGTGTCGGGATCCAACCGTGAGGCGCATCTGAGTTCTGAAACGAGTCCACACTATCGTGTCACAGTTATAGCTCATTTTAATCGACAGCTCCTGGTGATAAATAAATAAATATAAAACCTCCACTAAATAAATAAACCTGGTCTAGAGTGTGGGGTGTAGACTACTGTACAGGTTTTTTATTTATTTATCTCCGACAGAATCTAGTCTGACAAATACAAAGTATCAGCCACCAACACATCATATATAGCCTATTTATAATTTTTATTACTAATATAGAAGGCTGGAAGCAGCTGATAGAGGACAAGAAAACTTCCTGCAAAGATAAGTGTAGGCTTTGTGGTAGGCTAAATCTCATTCAAATTAAAAATATGACTGGAGAAAAATTATTTCTAGCTGCTATTTTTTGATAGTTAATGTCTGGGTTTTTTGTTGTTTTTTCATTATTTGAGAGAAAGGGTGCGCGCTCCCGACACAGGGGGAACAGATTCTCACGGGGGAACAGAAATTCGCACAGCACCTGCGTTCTTTTGTTGCAAATAATGTTGTGGATCAAGGTATTTGTAAAATAATAATAATAATCTGTGCAGCAGTATTTATTTTGCACTGGGTCATCTGTTTGACAGGTCAACAAAGTGATAGAACAGTAATGTTTCTCAAGTATGTTTTTTTGTAAGGTGATTAAAAATGTGTTGTTGTTTTTTAGCTCCATATGAGGCGTTCCACATCCAGGGAATCTGAGCCGTGCAGCAGTCCCAAACACTCGAGACCACCTTCAGGATGCTCCACCCGCAGGATGGTCCACCTGCCATCCACAAACAAACACCAAGGTCTCAGCTGCACCCAACATTGTCGTGGATGGAGGTCTCAAGAGATGACGCAGCTCTGGCCGAGACTGCATCATCTTCCGCTGAATTTGAAATACATGTCACACATTTGGCACTTCCCATCTGGTTCTGTGAACTTCTTTTAGAATAGGATACCCTTTATGTAAATAACTATGTGCTTGTGTTAAATTATTATTTGTTTTCTTCTAACCCTGTGTGGACTGGGCACCTGGGTGGTCTGTAACACAGGTGTACACACCCACCTGTTCACATCTGGCCATAACCTATGTCAGAAAGGGATTTTTTTATAAGTCATAAATTCAAGTACAGGAAACTTTTAAATTTTAACGTTTAAAAATTTATGCTTCCTATAACTTTTTTAATAATGTCCAATTTGGATTACTCTAATTGATTATTGCACTTTGTTTCTTTTGTTTTACAATATTTAATATTTGCACACCTGAAACAATTATAATTTATATTAAATTTAAACATTACTTTGTAAAAATTGATGATGTAAACATGTTTATTAAATGTTTGTTTAAATTATGCATGCATCTGAGAGAAATGCAATTTCAATCCTGTGTATGTTCTGTACATATTGCAGTTTGGACAATAAAGTTGACTTTTAAATTTGACTTTGATGCATGACTTGGAAATGTATTTATCAATACAGAGGTCTGTAAAGAAAGAAATTGATTACAAAAACTAGTTGTTTATGATTCATTTTATTAACAGTAAGTTAATTCAAAACAACAAAAGTTGCTGTGTCGTGTCACGGGACACCACCTCCAGCTCGTCTGTATGGATGCAGTGGACAGAAGAGAAAGCAGTCCCAACCACCTTCAAGATGCTGCACCTGCCAGCCACAAACAAACACCAGGGATGCAGGTCTCAGGAGAAGCAGCAGCTCTGGCCGAGACTGCATCATCATGGGATCGTCTTACTCTGCGTGGCTGTTGCATGGGTGCTTGAGTCGTCACAGTTCTCTGAAAAAAACATTTGAAAGGATACAGTATTGTTAAATTCATTGCAATTTGTTTGGTTTGCATTGAAAAAATATAATTTCTCATAAATCTTACCAGCTGTGCTCAGTTTTGATTAGCTGACACATAGCTTAAACATATACTGTATGCACGTCCTAACAAATATATCATACAAGCTTATAGAATGTTTCTAAACACGGATCTTTGGAAAACAAATAAAATATTTTACCACTGTTTAGTGCTCATTTATAGTCAATTCAAAAAACAACGTGTGTTCAGTTCTAGGTTGCATATTAAAATTAAGCCAAAACGTCAAAAAAACGAGGGTAGATGAAATCAATATTTTAAAATAAAATATATTATGAAACGTTACTTTTGTAATGTGCTAAGTAATAAGATGTGGTGAATTAAAGTCACTGCAGCTGGACTACAACTCCGTTGTGATCCAAACAAAGACAAAAACACAACCGTACACCTCATGCCATGCAGCTAAACACAGGTTTTTCATGTGTTCAGTGTTCAGAAGCATACGCTTAAGCTGTGTGTGATTAAATACACGCAACAACATTTTAGAACTGTTATTTTAGTACAAGTTTAGGCTGTTACTTACTGAAGACGCGACTATCCGCCATTTTGAAATCTAAACTTGGGGAGGGGTGAAAGTTCACCACTAGAGGGGGCGTGAACACAGGACAACCCCCAACCTCCTCCCCTGCTTGACTCTCTACACGCCCATTTTGAGAGAAATTTTCAAACCGCTTCGGGGGAGGAGTTACCGATCCACAGGGTGTGGAGTCGCTCTTTAACTGACGACGTCAGTCAACGTCATTCAAAACTCCGCCTTCTGTTCTCTGATTGGTCCGGTAATCCGCCAATCCGCCTTCTGTTCTCTGATTGGTCCGGTCAAAAATCGACCGGAGAAATCGTTGTCTATGAGACAAATCCCAGACCCAGCAGTGAAGGGAAATAGAATTGAGCGGAGCTGTGCAGGAATGGCGAGGGCCAGGCTAAATTATCACCAATAGATTGGAAAAATCCCTAGATAGGTCGCACTGGTGTATAGGTCGCACCTACGTTTAGCTCTGCTGCAAATGTCTGCCACAGGAGCGCACAGCAAGGCTTTTAAGAAGATTAACACTTAAAAACAATTATTTGTTTGATAAAAATTATAGCAAATATATGTCTGAGCTGAACTTTTCCTTAATAAATGAACGTAATTGTGAAATGAGCTGGATTTAAAAATTTGTTTTGCCGAAAGTGATAACAAGCCATATACTGTATAGGTCGCACCTGTGTATAGGTCGCAGGCCTTGAAAAAACCATAAAAGGTGGACCTATACACCGGAAAATACGGTACTTATAGCCCCCCGACTTGGTGCCTGTGTGTTTGAGTTTTCCCCGGTAGATGAGAGGGTGGCTTCCCTGCACCTTTGGGTGGGGGGACAGGCTCTGACTGTTGTTTGTGCCTATGCACCAAACGGTATTCGGAGCATCCGGCCTACTTGGAGTCCTTGGTGGGGTTGCTGGAAAGTGTGCCAGCTGGGGACTCTTTTATTCTGCTGGGGGACTTCAATGTCCATGTGGGTAACAACAGTGTGACCTTGAGGGGCATGAATGGGAGGAAGGGCATCTCTGATCTGAACCTGAGTGGTGTTTTGTTGTTAGACTTCTGTGCTAGTCAGGGTTTGTCCATCACGAACACCATGTTTGAACATAAGGGTGTCCATAAGTGCATATGGCACCAGGATGCCCTAGGTCGAAGATCTATGATTGACTTTGTAGTCGTGTCATCTGATTTGTGGCTGTTTGTGCCCGTGAAGAGAAGAGCTGAGCTGTCAACTGATCACCACCTGGTAGGGAGTTGGATCAGATGGTGGGGGAAGATAGACCCAAACGTGTAATGAGGGTTTGCCGGGAACGCTTGGCAGAAGAACCCATCAGAAACATTTTTAACTCACACTCCCAGGAGAGCTTTAACCGCATTCCAGCGGAGGCGAGGGACAATGGGCCTCATGCACGAACATGTTCGTATTTTTATCCTAAATTTCTCCTACTTTTGTTCGTACGAAGCGTTCGTACGAACATGCCACGTCGGATCCAATAAACTCTTCTATCCTCCGGGAAAGTGTGTAAATCATGGTGTAAATGAGTTGCGTACGTTGATGAATTCCACCTGTTCTAAACACCTGCGCGTGCACGCCGAGAGCTTATTTACATAATTCCCACCCCTCAAAACACCATATAAGGCTACGCTTCCTGCCTCAGACAGCAGGAAGTGTCCATTCATTCAAAATCAAGAAGTAAAAAGAACTTTACGCGTTCGGAGATTGAAGTTCTGCAGTCGCGCTGTCCCGCACCGCTACCCCCCCCCCCACCCCCCGCAAGTGTCGGATGGTCAAATAATTTTACTTTTAGTGTAAACAACTGTACATTATAGTTTCACTTCAGAAGAGCTGTGGGTGCGCCTACCCCCCCACCCCCCGCAAGTGTCGGATGTGTTTTTGAACAGAAGCATTTTAAAGTGTCTCGAAACTACAGTTAACCTCATATTAATATAGTGCATGTTCTCCCGTGGGTCGTACAGTATCAGAAATAAAGAATAAATGGTTTGATCTGAAAATGGCTTCATAAAAACATCTCGCCGCAGCACGGACAGGAGGTGGTCAAGCCGGATTGACCACCTCCTGTCATGTTGGCACGCGTCTTGCGCTGTTTTGCAGCACAAATGTGTCATGCGCGTTCCTCCAGGCCATCGCGCAACCACATAGCAGGTTATATTTCGAATCAGATATAATTTGGACATTTATGGAGTGGTATTGCTTCCGAATGGGAATGCGTCAGGTGAAGGTGCTTTGATCCGTATGTGTGTACAGTCTACTCGATGGTGTTTGGCAGTCCAGCAATATGAAAATCAGTCTTAATTTGTACTTGTTCTGCGGCAGTGTATGGGAATTTTATGTACCTGGGTGTTAATATGAGGAGCGGCTTTGATGACCAAGGGGAGCGCACGACTCACTGAAGCCTGCGCGACACACCAGACAAATTAAACTTAAAATTATAATTCTAATTCAAACAGAATAACCTATTGTCAAGAATAATTATGGTGCGTGATTTTTTAAAACCCAAAATATTTTCTAAATAACGAAATATGAAGTTATTAGTGAAGGAAATCCGTCTGGATAACAGCGGACCGACTGCTCGTAAATTATACGACAGGTCTGGACCACACGTAAATTTTGTTCGTATCTGAAAAAAATCCTAGGATACGAAAACATTGTTGAATGCCACAAATGATCCTAAATCACTCGTACGCACAGTTTAAGAACAAATCTGTGCGTACGAACGGTTCATGCATGAGGCCCATTGAGTCTGAGTGGGCCATGTTCCATGACTCAACTGTCGAAGTGTTTGCCTTGAGCTCTGGCTGCAAGGTTGTTGGTGCTTCTCGCAGTGGTCCTCCATGAACTCGGTGGTGGACACCCCGGGTTAGTAAGGCTGGAAGGAGTTCTATTGGGCCTTGTTGGCAGGTGGGACTCTGGAGGCAGTTGAGGAGTACCGGAGGGCCAAGCGGTCCGCAACCTTGGCTGTTGTTGAGGCAAAAGCTTGGATGTGAGAGAAGTTCGGTGAGACCTTGGATAAAGACTCTTGGTTGGCTCCGAGGAGATTCTGGCAAACCATCAGGCGGCTGAGGAGAGGAAAGCAGCTCTTTACTAACACTGTGTTCAGTGAAGGTGGGGTTCTGTTGACCTCAACCAGTGATGTCATCAGGAGGTGGGAAGAATACTTCTCGGACCTTCTCAATCCCACTGGCACGTCTTCCATGGAGGAAGCTGAGCCGGGGGACTTCGGGGTTGGTCTGTCAATAACCGTGGCTGAGATCACTGAGGTAGTTAAAAAGCTCAACAGTGGCAGGGCTCCAGGGGTGGATGAGATTCACCCTGATTTCCTTAAGGCTCTGGATGTTGTGGGGTTGTGTTGATTGGCACATCTTTGCAACTTTGCTTGGACATCGGGGGCAGTTCCACTGGATTGGCAGACTGGGGTGGTAGTTCCCTTCTTCAAAAAGGGGGACCGGAGGGTGTGCTCCAATTACAGGGACATCACTCTCCCTATAGCCTCCCTGGTAAGGTCTATTCAGGTGTACTGGAGAAACGAGTCCAATCATTGGTGAAACTTCAGATCCAGGAGGAACAATGTGGGTTCCATCGTGACCATGGAACACTGGACCAGCTCTTTACCATCACTAGGGTCTTTGAGGGGTCATGGGAGTATGCCCATCAGTCTACATGTGCTTTGTGGACTTGAAGACGGCTTTTGATGGTGTTCCTCGGGGTATACTGTGGAGAGTGCTCCGTGAATAAGGGATTTGGGGCCCATTGTTATGAGCTGTTCAGTCTCTATACAAGTGTTGCAAGAGTCTGGCTTGCATTGACGGTTGTTAGTTGGACACCTTCAGGATGGGAGTTGGTTACCCCCAGGGCTGCTTGTTGTCACCAATTCTGTTCATAACTTTTATAGACAAAAAATTTTGGTGCAACCAGGGGTCGGAGGGTTTCCGGTTCGGTGGCCTCAGGATTCCTTCTCTGCTCTGTGCAGAATGTGATCCTGTTGGTGTCATCGTGCCGTGATCTTCAGCTTTCACTGGAGCGGTTCGCAGCCGAGTGTGAAGCATCTGAGAATTAGCACCTTCAAATATGAGGTCCTCAGCTGGAAAAGGGTGGATTGCTCTCTTCAGGTCGAGGGTGAGATTTTGCCTCAAGTGGAGGAGTTCAAGTATCTCGGGGTTTTGTTCATGAGTGAGGGGAAGAATGGAACATGAGACTGACAGATGAATTGGTGCAGTGTTTGCAATATTGCAAACTTTGTACCAGACTGTTGTGGTGAAGATGGAGCTGAGCTGTATGGCAAAGCTCTCTGTTTACTGGTCGATGTACATTCCTACCTTCACCTATGGTCACGTGCTCTGGGTAGTGACCGAAAGAATGAGATTGTGGATACAGGCTGTTGAAATGAGTTGGAGTAGAACTACTGATCCTCCAAATTGAAAGGAGCCAATAGAGGCGGTTCGGGCATCTGGTATGCCCCCCTGGGCGCCTCCCTAGGGAGGTGCTTTGGGCATGGCTGACTGAGAAGAGACCCCGGGGAAGACCCAGGACACGCTGGAGAGACTAAAGGCTCCGGCAAAGCTGAGCGTCCTGCCTGTATGCCACTCTACGCACGCATTCTGTGCGCACGCGTTCGCTGGCACAGCCCTGCTTTCTTTCTCACGTTAAATGCTCGCGTTTTCGCTCCAAATTCTTGTTGTAATTTGAGCTGCTGTGTGCAGAGGGGACAAACTGAGGTTGCTGATTGGTCACTTGCTGACACGCCTACTGAAATGATTGACAGCTCGAGTTGGACAACCAGCTGGAGCAGCTGCACCCAAGCCGCGGTAGCTTGGCTGCAGCCGCTGCNCGCGTTTTCGCTCCAAATTCTTGTTGTAATTTGAGCCGCTGCGTGCAGAGGGGACAAACTGAGGTCGCTGATTGGTCACTTGCTGACACGCCTACTGAAATGATTGACAGCTCGAGTGGGACAACCAGCTGGCTTCAGCTGCACCCGAGCCGCGGTTGCTTGGCTGCAGCCGCTGCGGTCTTTCTAACTTTATATGTTACTAAAAACTTCTAAAAAATATAAATAAAAACAGGGAGCGCTTTTCCTGCAGCCCACAGCCCACCAGGAAATATTTAAAACCTCGCGCAGCCAGGTAGGACATGAATTCATTCATTTCAGTCATGGAGTGAACGGAGGATGAAGCTTTTACTTGACTTTTGGCAAAAAAACAAAACAAAAGTCCTGATCAGCGATGAAGAAGGGGAATTTAATTCATTTGTGTAACATACAAAACAGTCCGGCACCGGGCAATTTATGGTGAGACAACGCGCATCGCGTACGCGGTCGTAAAAAAAAGAGCTTTGCGCGTTTGTGCCATGCGGGGGTACGCGGGGCTACGCTTGTGCCTCAGCGTACGTACGTCGTACAGAGGCGTACAGGCAGTACGGGCAGCTCTACCGGGGGCTTAAATCTCGGTAGGTCTTGGAACGCCTTGGGGCCCTCCCAGAAGAGCTGGAAGAGGTGGCTGTGGAAAGAGATGTCTGGGCCTCCCTGCTCAAGCTGCTGCCCCCGCAATCCCACTCCAGAACAAGCCAAAGATAATGGATGGATGGAAGTTCCCAGTTACACCCAAAAATAGCAAAAACATAAAGTACAAAAAGAAACAGTATATAAGGATCTAAAATATACACTAAGATATATGCTAAACACACATAATGTAAAATAATATGGTACAGTATATTAAACAGGAGTCCGAACATGAGTCTGGAGTGAGTAGATGGGTATGAATGATTACAGATGAATAATGTGAATAATTAATGTTATTAACTTACTTTTATATATAGTACTGTATTTGAATGTTTCTGTACAGTGTCCTGAGATGACTTCTGTTGTGACTTGGCACTATATAAATACAGTACTGTAAACTGAATTTAATTTAATTATGTATTTATTTATTTAATTTTGTCACATTCCACCCTCCATAGTGATCAGTCTTACATCAGGGAAACTAAACAGCCACTGGCCAAAAGGATGGCCCAGCACAGAAGATCAACATCATCAGGTCAGGACTCTGCAGTCTACACTCATCTCCAGGCCAGCGGTCACTCTTTCAGGAATGACGATGTTCACATCCTTCATAGAGAGGAACGATGGTTTGAGAGAGAAGTGAAGGAAGCCATCTTTGTGAAAAGAACCCATCCATCATTAAATGGGTGGACTGAGATAAGTAATAAAGTAATAAATAAATAATAGTAATAAGTAAGACTGAGTTTGTTGCAGGACCTCAGACTGAAGAAGTCTTTTGAATAAAATATGAAACATTTCAACAAAGAAGAATCCGCCCAAAGACCTGACTTTACTTTGCCAGATTTTTCTCCCTGGATTACTGAGCATGCATCAGGACATTAAGAGGTTTAATTGATCAAATAATATTGTTTGTATTTTACCCTCATCTGTGAATGATTAAACTAATAACTCAAAAGAAAACTTTTTTTTGGTCCCAGCTAATAACATGTTCTTCAATCATCAGCAATTGATTCACTGACTTATGGCAGCATCACTGTCTTCTTGTAAAGTTTTCTTTCTTAATAGACTTGAACTGAATGCAGTCCATACCACTAATCTAAATTAATGAAACCTGAACGTTGTTTTGTTTTTGGTTTTTTTTGTGCTGTCCGGTAGTGTATTAAAAGGACTTTTTCCTCACAACAACCTGAATTTTAGGCATGATGTTTAATATCTTTTTGAGTTAACTTCTTGATCACTTAGAGTAACTAAATAATCCCCTCAGTAATAATTACGACACTAATACAGATTTGCTTTATATTCCAGATTAAAAGAACAACACACTACAGTAATAACAACCATCTGCACAAGTTGGTGCTGACAGATGTGCCACATTTTTACAGGCCTAACAACATTGTCAGGCTTAAAAAAGTGTTTATTAAGAGGTAAATACAAAGATTAACAATGATTATTATTTTTCTCAGTAGTCTTCTTCTGTTTAACTGTAATAAAAATGTATGACACGGTTGGCTTGACTAGTTTGTCTCTTGTGTCCTTTTTCCAGTCATGTGATTTGTATTTTCCTTATGTTGAAAAAAAAAACGTACTGCATGTCAGCTTTTATTCTTCACCCATAAATCACAAACTTTTTGAGACTTTTAGGGCTGGACACAAGAAAATCTGAATGATTTAAAAATACTTATGGTACCTAAAAACAAAATATGGTCATTTGCAAATCTTTGTTCATGGCAGCATCTAGTTTGCTTAAATAATGAGCAAAGTGGACAAGTGGAAGAATAAAAGAAGTGTTAGATATAACAAAACTTACAAGCAGAAGATAATAATGTTTAAAAATATATATTTTTGAAGAAATAAGAAAAAGACACCCAAAAACTAGCATAATGTGAGAAATGAATCATCCTTCAGATGTCCTTTAATATATTCACAGTTTTCAGCTAATACCGCTTTATTGAGGCTCAAATACAACTTAATGTGCCAAGCTGTATTTTCATTTTTTTGTTTTTGTTTTTTGGTGGGTATTTTTTTTTTACAGATTTAACTAAATAAGTTGGAACAAATTGTGTGTTTGTGACAAGCTGTGCATGTGAACAAAACCCTCTCTCTTGTGAGCCCAACAAACAGTTTACACAGTGCAAAATCAAAACAGTGATTTAACATTTGGCCAGTTTGTCTATACTACAGCAATCAGATTATCTGGCTCAAAACAGTGATTTAACATTTGGCCAGTTTGTCTATACTACAGCAATCAGATTATCTGGCTCAGAAACATTTTCAATAGAGCGTCTTAGAGTGGAAGTTTTACTAAATTCTTGGCATCGTTTCACTGGAAAATACAGTTTATCTAAAAGTTGAAGTGTTCAGACATGTGCACTATAGATGCAGTCAGTCGGTAATCTACATTTTCTTTTAGATTGGACCACAATGGAAATAAGTACTAGTGTTTTCACTTTCTTGAGTTATTCAAGTATTTGTAATTGATGTACTGTACTATGTAACGGTTCTCACGTTTGAGACAAGTTTTTGTGTGCATGTGATGTGTGTGTTATTGAAATGCAAAAATCACAGCACCTGCTAGTGACCTGGCAGGGAAACTAGTGAGTTCAACATCTTCTGCAGTCCATTCTAAACTGGGATTTGAGATCACAGCATTACCGTGTGAACGTGTAACATTTTCACAATCAACATAGAGAAATGTGTAATTGTTCACATTTAAACTAAGCCTATCACCCTATTAACACTTCTTTGGGAAGGTAGTTATCGTTAATTTTACTAAATGTATTTTATATTATTTTGTATTTTATATTCTTTATGTATTTTATATTTCAATTTGTTACTGCTGATGTTTGCACTGTTTGCTTGTTAAGTGTTCTTGGGTGTCCTGAAAAGCGCTTTTAAATAAAATGATTATTATTATTATTATTAGTATAGTGAGTTTAATCTGCATGTGAATATACCTTTGCACAACAGAGTCCCTCGGGCAGGTTAAAGCTTAGAATTTAATGTTCTCCAGTTTTGAACAAAGAAGGTTGATTGATTTTTTTGGTGTTGTTATTAAAAAATTGCCTGAATGCATAAATTTCATTTAAAAAGTAGTACTTTAATGCAAGATGCCCCCTTCGGGAACCTGGTGCCACACTTTTGCCACCCTAACAAAATCCAAGATCCGCCAATGTTCATAAAAGCAAAGTATAAAGAAATTCGGGTGGCTTAAATTTTTTTGCATATAACAAAATTATACTTACCAGCTTCTTCTTTTATGTACGTAAATGCAATTTTTAACAAGTTATATGAAATTAAAAGTATAGGAGCCAACTATGTTTTGTAGAAATTAGTTGTATTTAATTTTTTTATTACCCAAAACGTCCACATTGTATTAAATTATTTTATAGCCTACGGATAAATTAAAAGTTTGAATAAAAATTAAATGAAACAGTCAACTATGTTTTGTAGAAACTAGTTGTATTTAATTTTTTTATTACCCAAAACGTCCACATTGTATTAAATTATTTTATAGCCTACGGATAAATTAAAAGTTTGAATAAAAATTAAATGAAACAGTCAACTATGTTGTGTAGAAACTAGTTGTATTTATTTTTTTTATTCTCCAAAACGTCCACAGTGTATTAAATTATTTTACACGTTATGGATAAATTAAAAGTTTAAATAAAATAAATAAGTTTAGTGTAACGTTAGGAGGTCAGTTCTACCCGGAAGCTTGCTAGTGTAGGAATGTCCGGTGACGTCAGGGGCGTCGGGACTCCATTAGAGTTGCAGCTGTTTGTGGAGAAACATCAACAAAAACGGGCTAACTGACAGTACGCTCACGGCCCGACAACGAGGCCTTCAAGTCTGGAAGCGTCACCTTCATTTCCCTCCCGGAGCTCCGCCGTCTTCTAACCACGGCCGCTCTCGGTGAGGAAACACTGGCCTCCCCTTCCTCCTCCTCCGACTCGGACACCGGCGGAGCGTCGCCGCCCCCGCGGAAGAAGCACCGAGCCTCGGCGGCGGAGGGAGCAGGAGAGCCCGGGGCTTCAGCGGTTGTAGCAGGCCTCTCTAGCGTTGTCCTGGGACTTGCCGCACACTCGACCATCCACTTCAACCGAAGTCTCGTGAACAACCTCAGCAGCAATATGCAGTCGAACGGGGCAGGACAGGGACAAGAATCATCGGATCTTTCCTGCCTGAACAGCGCACAGAACGGGGAGCCTTCCTCGGCCAGCGGCGGCGGAGGAAGCCACTCCAACGGGCTCCTGTCCAACACGGACAACAGTAACGGCGTCGGAACCAGCAACGGCTCTTCGGTCGGGCCCTGCTCGGGGACAACGGGCTCGGAGGTCGGCTCCCTGAAGAAGAAGAAACGACTATCGCAGGCGGAGGAAGATGTCATACGATTAATAGGACAACATCTCCACGGACTGGGGCTAAAGTAAGTTTTATCCGCCATGTCAGTCGAGGCAAAACTCCCACGAGCGTTTAACGTTAGCTTCGAAAATGTAAACCGTCATTTATGTCACGGTCATTTTGTGCGAAAGAGCCGTTTTTTGTGCATGTAGTCAGGCTATTAGCGCTTGACAGACACAAACATGGGGGGATGGGGCAGCAAGTTAGCCTGGGAGCTCGGAGGTTTATAAAGAAGGGGTCCATCTTGCACAATAACAGGCTGCGCGGATGTGTCCTGACATCGAACCTTCACACAAACACGAAGTGCTCACTGTCGTGGGGCTCATTTCACGTGTTTTATCCCACACTAGTGTCGTGTCAGGTACGCCATAAGTGTGCAAACAAAAGACACGAATTTCGCACTGGATGAAAAGCCATTACATCACCTAGCAGTTAGCGGCGCTAACATTCGTTAACTTTGTTTGTTTTTTTACTGTTTGTGGTGATATTATTAGTTTTGTACCGATTTAACCTGCTGTGCTGTCTAAAATGGAGTGCTCAGGCAGGATTATCGAGGTAGCTGAGCACCTTTATTTTTTTTTGCGGCTGTTGCGCAAAAAAAACCTGCGGTAAAAATTAATTTATTGTATCGACGTACCGGTAGATTTTCTGGCTTTTGCTATATACAGTACAGTATAAGGAGTCTTGGTTATCTTTGTTTCCCAGCTTGACTGCAAAAGCAGGATAATGATTATTCTCTCCTTTCAGACTGGTTTAAGGAGATATAAATAAGCCTGTCATGACAAAATCAGTGTATTTTTTTTCCTCCTGTTTTGCACTTGTTTTTATATCTACCATTTTGTGAAGCTGTTTAAACCATCACCTGATTTTTTTTCCCCCTGTCATTCTTGAAAGGCTTATTTTTGTATCTGTGTGTCATGGCAATGTGTCAACAGTCACAACATGTGACGTCCATGTATTTATTTGGATAAAGCTGGTACTGTAGTCCACATTTGTTCCAGAAGTGAGCAGAATCAGATGGTTTTATGACGGCTGTAGGAATGCGCTCTGCTGTTTTAGAAGGAAAGCCAGTGCTTGGATCTAATTATAGCACTGGTGGTGGTAAGGGGGTGGGGGGTTCCCATTATATCTACGTGTATTCATATTTTTCTAAGTGGCTGTTGTGGTCGTTGGTTTAAAGCTCTGCCCGTGTTGATCTTTGATGTCAAGCTGCGAGAGCGTGCAGTCATTGCAAGACTTTATATAAAACGAACCACTGTGCAGTACACAATCAGTGGGGGTGGGAATGCATGACACCGCCTGGTATGAAACGAAGCCCCTAGATTTCAGCTTGGGAAATGCAAGTGTAGCAGTCAGCTGGATGAGAGGCTCAACACAGAGCTGCTGCGCCACTTTATTGATACCTGAGGATGATGTCATTATGCTGAAGGTGTCACCCGTCCCCCTTTTTTTCTTTTTCTTGCCTGCCCGTTTGCATTATCTTGCACGGACGTCTCAGCAGGCACGTTTATGGCGAATTCAGCCAAGAGTTGGTGTTTGGACAGATGGTAATGGTTCATGGTTGACAGGCTGAAAGGATGATGATGTCAACTGCGGAGAAAGCTTGTCTCTTGTTAATGAGCTTCCTACTGTCCACAAATCATGCTCTGGTCATGACACCGCTGCTCTGAGTTGGTTTCCTTCATAAGCAGAAGGCCGTCTTTCACTTGTTTACATTTAACACTAATACCACAGAGTCCCCTATTCCTAAAATGAGTGTACGGATCATCTACTGTATGTCCTCAATGATTTTACTAGTTTGTCCTGAAATGTTACTTTGCATAATCATGTACCTGTGCTGATGTTTTTTTTAAATCATCTTTATGTCTTGGAGTTTTGATTACATATTGATTTCTGACAGCTAGAATATCACGTTTGTGCTTAATTGTAGTCATCCACTTCTTTTTGTTTCATACGTCTTGTGTGTTTTCATCAACATAACTTTGTCTGCCTCTCTTCCCTGTGTGTGTGTGTGTGTGTGTGTGTGTTTGTGTGCAGTCAGACCGTGGACCTGCTGATGCAGGAGTCAGGCTGCAGACTGGAGCACCCCTCGGCTTCCAAGTTCCGCAACCATGTCATGGAGGGGGAGTGGGACAAGGTTGGGTTGATTTGACATAAATGCAGAATTTGACAATTTTTTTTAATTTTATTTTGTAATTTCTTTTATTTTTATTGCCTGCAGCTGAAAGGAGAAGGTGTTCTATTTTTTATGTGTGTGGCCACCTGTCTGTCACCAAAATAGCCCTTGAACCCATCCATTATCTTTACCTGCTTCTTTCTTTTCGGGTTACGCGAGTCACTGGTGCCTATGTGCAGCTATCACTGTGCGAGAGGTGGGGGACACCCTGTACAGGTCTCCAGTCCATCTCAGGGACACAGAGACAAACGAGACAAACAACCATTCATTCACTCACTCACACCAAGGGACAATTTAGAGGTACCAATCAGCCTAACATGCATGTTTTTGGTCTGTGGGAGGAAACCGGATTACCTGGAGAAAACCCACGCTTGCACGGAGAGAACATGCAAGCTCCACTCAGAAAAGCCCCGGCCCGGGATTTAAACTGGCGACCTTCTCGCTGAGCGGCGACAGCTCTACCAGTTGTGCCACCTTGCTGCCATCTCTTGAACCCTTGGACAAATTTTAATGAAACTGGCAGAAAGTAAGCATAGGGTGTACATTTCCATGGATGCCACAGGCAACTGACATTAAGAACTACAAAAATGGCTATAACTCAGCCAACTGTACAGCTATTGTACTAAATATTAGTGTAGAAGTAGCTCAGCATATAACACCTGGTATTATTGCACATCTTTTCTTCAAACCTTAAGAGTCAGCACTGTTGGTCTGTTAGCAAAATATTTCATGAACCACAGGGTGGAATTTAATCAAACTTCCAATAATCCTTGGATGTACGTCTACAACTTCACTTTCAGAATCAAATTCAATATGGCTTTTACTAACAACTGACAGTGGTGGGCCTCCGACCGCTAGGTAGCGCTAATGCGCTAATCCGCTTATAGCGTAGCTAAATAATCTGTTAGCTTTACAGCGGATTGACTAAGTTTTATAATTCATAAGCGGATTTGTGCTATTTTTATTTAAAATGCAGTACCGCTAATAACTAATTATCTATCAGTAAAAACGAAATAACGTATTTACGAGCAGCGCCGGATGTGGTCCGTGACAAAAAAGCGTCCCCCTCAGTCTCTTGGTGTGTGCTCTCTCTATAGCAGTTAGCAGCCAGTGTGTTACTCTGCAGCCTTATTGCTTGTTTTCGAAGAGTCAGACGAAGACTTTTTAACATGGAGGGTGAACTTGTGGATGTTTCTCAGGGCCTACGCGACGCGTCTGGATTTAAAAATAGAAGTTCGCCACATTAGCACTCTTCAAAATGGCGTCCGCGACGGCCAAAGAAGCCAGGATTTTACAACAAAACACGGTAAAACAATTATTTCTTTGCTGAGAAAAAATATATTTCATAGCTGACGTTATAGCACAAGTTTTTCTGAGCTTGAGAGTTTCACGAAATGGTCAAATCTGCTGGATTTAAAAAAAGTAGTTCACCATTAGGACTCTTCAAAATGGCGTCCGCGACGGCCACAGAAATTAAGAACATAAAATAGACAGGGCAGCAAACTTACATACTCAGGGAATCACAAGGAACTCAGGAGACAGAGGCAACAGGAGACAATGCCAGGACAATGATAAACACAGAGATACAGACTTATTTTTGATTTGATGTTCATTCATTCATTTTAAAAGAACAATACAAAACAGTTTCATCAGATACAAGGATGAATAGACTTTTAGCTGAATGGATGGATGGATAGACAGTTAGCTGGATGGCTGGATGGATGATCTTTAACAAGTTCTAAAATCATTAAAATTTAACCTCAGCTTGTGCCTCTGACCCAACAGAACCTCCTTCAGCAGCAGAACCCTCTGTGGTTCTCTGCAGGACTTCATCAGTCTCTCTCCTGGTTCTGGAGGAGTTCTGACCCACTCTTCTTTCCATTGTTGCTTCAGTTCTTTGAGGTTTCTGCTCAGCTCTCTGAAGGTCCCACCTTCAGGTTCAGGTTCTGGACTCTGACTGGGCCGTTGATTTGATTTGATGTTTATTCATTCATTTTAAAAGAACAATACAAAACAGTTTCATCAGATACAAGAATACAAGTAGGATAAAATGAAAGGAGCAGAAAGAAGATGAAATCTTATTATATCTGCCCCTTATTTATTTCACAGTTTGTTCAACCAATGATAACCTTCAAACTACATCACAAAATGAATAACTCTACTTAATTTTTCTAACTGTAATACACAAACACACTAAGCTACATCATAAGTACAACATAAGTGTAATACACAAACACACTAAGCTACATCATATATAGTTTTTGAGCAAGTCCTTTTTGACCTTTTTCTTAAATGTATACATTGATTTTGCATTTTTAACATCACTCTCCAGAACATTCCACAATCCAACTCCCTGAATTGAGGTAGACCGTCCCTTTAAGCTGGTTCTGAATTGTGGTTTGATGAATATCTGTCCCTTTAAGATTGTAATAACTTTGTCTAAATTTCTTTGGATATTTAAAGGTAATGTGTTATTATGAGCCCTATACATAACTGATAAAATACTATATTCTACCAATTCCTGGAATTTCAATAAATTTAGCTGAAGAAACAAGGTGTTTGATGGGTGACTGAAATGTTTTCTGGTGATTACTCTTACAGCTCTCTTTTGTAAAATAAAAACAGGCTTTGTAATTGTTTTGCACGCTTTTCCCCAAACCTCAATACAATAGATTAAATGTGGAACAATGATTGTGTTATACAACATATACAGAGCTTTATCAATTAAAAAATCCCTGACTTTATATACAGGTACATGAACACACAGCATGACAATCACAAACACCTGGACAACAAAATGGAGGAGATAAGCAAGACAATTAACAGAGAGACCAGGGAGTGTAGGGATGGGGACCCACCACCTGAGAGCAACATGCTTACAACTGTTATCTTGAAGTTCTAGGGTGTAGAGAGCCACAGAAACGGTTATGGTAGGCCGGATTTGGCCCACGGGCCTTGAGTTTGACACATGCGATCTAGTGGTACTAAAAGTAACAAAAGAAGAAAAAAAAACAGCCAAATATGTCTGCAGTTTAGCTAACAGACTTTGGAATGGGTACATTTTGTCCTTGTCAAACCTGTTGAAGAGAACCAAACTAAATACTCTGAAACTCAAACAACTTACTGTATAACAGTTCATGCACCGCTAGTTGGCAGTGTAGTGCAAATATTGCATAACTTGCTGCTACCAATTGTTGAATTTAATTAGCGGATTAGAATTAGCTTCCCCTAATTTTCATAAGACATTAGTGCTTTTGAAATTGCGGACCTAAATAAATTAATTAGTGCTTTAGAAATAGCGGAACTAATTTTTGGATTAGCGTTGCCCACCACTGACAACTGACATTGGCCAATGCTCACAAATGTTAATAATAGAAAAATTTACAATAAACTTTGATGTGATAATAATTAGGGGTGCAGAAAAAAACCGCATTTAATTTTATATTTTTTCCGCTCCTACTCCTGAGCATACTGCATATTGCATTACGTGTCTGCTCGGCCGCCGTAGAATTTTGGCTGTGTAGGCCACCGTACAGCAAGCTAGTTAGCCAGCTCCTTTATCTGAATGGAGCCTCTTTAAAAATTAATTTCAGATCCTACAATGTTCTGGGAGAAGATGGAGCTTAACAAGAGAACGGTTGTTTGCAAGAAGTGTCAAATAAAGTACAGTATTTTGGAAATACGATAAAATGCGCACAAGATGAAAGTGAAAGCAGCCGACCAGCGAAGTTTGCAACAAACTTCCAGCTGATTATCCAACAGCTGTGAAGATTTCTCTCTCCATCTCCTGTTATAACACAAAGGATTTACGAGCAGACAGCTCAGTGGAAGTTGAGGGGTTTATTTTTATTTTTAATGTGCTGGAAGCAACGTACGTTATTCCTTCATGTAGATAAAGCTCCACACAGCTCCAGCATGAAACAAGAATAACGTGGGAGAAGTTCTGATGCAGCTGCAGCTCAAAGGTACCGGTAACCGTTATTTCTCATATTATACTAAAACTTTAATGCTACATCCTCACCAAACGCTTTTCGCGCAGCCGAAGCAGCCACTTTACATTGAAAGTCTATGTGGCCGCGCATCTTGGAGCAGCGGGGCGTGACGCGGCGCGTCTTCAGCATTTCAAGCAGCGCAGCAGCACCCGGCAGTCCCTTTTCACGCACGCGCGCAGCCGAGCAGCAGAAGCAAGAATATTCTTGCTTCTGCTGCTCGCAGCGTCGCAGCAACCAATCGGGAGAGACTCTGCTATGTGATGACGCAACGACGACGGGACTTTCTGTGGACGAAAACAGCCTCCGGTAGGAAAACCTGGCATTTTTAAAGTTGCTGCTGTCCACTCGAGCGTACATCACCCCAAACATAAAAAAAAAACGTTTTAATCTCAACAAAGACTTTTGGAGCTGCAGTTCGGCTCGTAGAAAACCCACTCAAATAGTAACGAGGCTCACGTGAAGCTGATTTTATCTGCTCGGTGCACAGAAAAACAACACATAGCTGACCGGGAAGGGAGCCACACGCTGCTCCCAATGCGCGTCTGCAGTGGAAACAGACATCTGTTGACAAGCAGCAAACACGGTGCGTTGGGAGCTTTTTGATGCGTTTAGTGAGGACCAGGCTATAGACAAGTTGTACAACAAACTTAATGTAATTTGTCTTTTAACAGGTTGAAGATGAGACATATCTCCTAGAGCCAGTTCTAAATGATACAATTCATGGTTTATAAATTAGTACAGAAAATATTTCGTATAAACTTGCTCAGGTTTTGAGATTTACTAAACATGAATCAATATGGTTGAAAAAACTGTGTATTTTATGTTGAGTTAAAGGTTACCGGTAATATACTATGTGTGGTTAGGCTGAAGTCTGTTTACTTTTGTATTTCTATATTTGAATTATTTGTCTGTGATGGACTGAAGGAGACCTGTCCAGGTGTCCCCCGCCTCTCACACGGTGATGACTGGACATGGACATCAGTGACCCCCATGACTTGAAAAGGAAGAAGTGGTTAAAGATAATGGATGTATGAATTATTTGTAACTAGATTTTTATTTTATTGTTTTAGATAAATCCAGGCAACTAAGCTAAGTAACCCAATACTGGTAATTTAAGTTACAGAATTTTATGTACTCCTGTATTATTTGTTCCTATTTTTGGTATAAATATCAAATGAGGCAAAAAGACTTGATACAGTAAAATAACCTAAAATTGTTCTGTTTGTTTACATTGTTGTTTATTCTTTTCAGCTTAAAATGATAGTTTTAAATAAATGTTGTATTTGTTTACATTGTTGTTTATTCTTTTCAGCTTGTCAGTTACATAACTGAAACTAAATTTATGACCTTTTAATAGAAAAATCGTTTCTGAATCGAAAAATCGATTTTGTATTGAATCGTCACAACAAAAATCTGAATCGAATCGATTCACCAGACACTTAGAGATTCGCACCCCTAATAATAATAATATGCTAAAATAAACTCGCAACAAATACTCCCAGCACTTACACATCTCGCTGTGTCTCGTTTTTCCATGAGATTGCTCATATTGTCCTTTTTTAAAAATTAAACCAAAATATCAAATGGTTTTAGTCTTAAACTCTGACATGAACCACAGTGGGTGCTTTTATTTTATTAAACCAAACCCAATCATCTTCTTACTGTACATTGTTGAATGCAGCATATAAGTAAATTCTTTAAGTTGTTAACTTTCTGCTTCAGTTACATCATTTATAGACTGATAAATGGTTTGTAACCGAAACAGCACTACTGTGTGTTTGATCTTTTTACAGTTTGTTCACTGATGTGGAATGTGAAACCTATAAAGTTCATATCGGCACATTCTAATAGTTTAAAATAATTTTTTATTGTTTTATTTCTTTCTTGTTAATCATCAGACTTTGCTTTGTAAGCCTTTTCCAAGTACAAATCTGTACACAAACAGAGCTTGAAAAAACTGAGACTTTATTAAAAATGTATTTTCTGAAATGATTAACCTAATTCTGAAGTCGGGGCTAAAAAATTTACTGCAAGCGTGTGCCAAGAGGTTGTAAATTTGTGTGTGTGGGAGATTTGGTTTGTTCTCTTAACTCATCAGAACTTCACAAGCAGCTTATTCATCTTTATTTGTGATTCCTAAAATGTGTTTTGCCTGCAGTTTGTCAAATGTAGCCTGAAGTTTGTTGATTAAAAAAAAAAGGTTTGATTGTGTAATTGATTACAATGTTGTAAACAAAAGCATCAGCTTTATAGTAAAAGCTTCCCCTGTTTAACAACAAATTAAACCTTTACTTCCTATTTTTGATCATATATATTTTTCTTGTCTGTGTCATGGAACCTGCTGAGCTTACCATTTCTCTCCCTCTGTCTCTCCCCTCCATCATGATCTCTTTGTTTTGGATCAGGCTGAGAACGATCTGAATGAACTCCGAACACTGATGCATTCTCCAAATGCTATTGTGGTAAGCTCCCTTTTGCTCTGAACTGGACTGAACGACAGCCAGCCAGCAGACACAGCTGGCGGTTCCAGAAAGGATCGTATTATAAAACCGGTCCCTGTTGGGGAAAAATGAAAGTCTGAAATGTTCTAGATCAAACCCCAGAAATAGCTGAGTCAGAAATGAAGTGCAGAGCAGGTTTAGGGAACAAGTATGTAAATTTCTTTTGAAGCAGAATAATTATTTTACATTTTCTTCTGGTTGGTAGTTTTTATTCTGTCTGCTAATTATTAAATACACTTCACTCAAAGTTTGTTTTATTATTACGTTTATTTTTATTTTTTACTGTAGTTAATTGTCTACTGTTATTGTTGTCTGTACTTTATATATTCTGTCTGGAACAGGTACCTCTTGTAAATGAATCCCCATGGCTCAGTGAGACTAGCCTGTATAAATAAAGGTTGAATGAATGAATTAATCACTAGTAAGTAGATTTATATATTTATTAGGTCTGTCACAATAAACAGTAAATCAATTAATCGCATGATAAATTAAAATTATCAACCTCATTTTCATTTATGGGCTTTGTCATTTCTTCATCGCTATCTTTCTACTGAACACTGGATCAACTCCGGTGCTCTTTACAGACTCCTCACTTTCTCTTTTCTCTTTAAAATCTGTTTTAACGATCCAAAATCGTGTTTTTGGATTGTTAAAAGCAGCTAAGCTAACAGGCTGACCTCTGGGAGAAAAAACCTCCCGTCTTGTCGAAGCTCCAAAATTCACATTGAAACTGAAACCTGTGCCTTCATGTAAAAGGTTTTTTTTTTTCGGCAAACAGAAGCTGAGAACTTGTTTACTGATTTTTTTAAATTATATTAAAAGCTTTGTGTGACAAATGCTATGCTAAAGAGCTCAAACCACACCAGAGTGTCTGCCATTTTGAGAACCGAAAAACGGGAAGGAGAGACAGTCCATGTCACGTCAAGGGGCCTCCCTCCCATTTTACTTAGAGTTACGCTGCTCGCTCCCTCACTATCCATCCTTTGGTTCAAAAAGTCTTATGCTGCCATCCAGTGTTTAAAAAAATACACAAAAATTAACCAACATTTTTTCTTAAATTTGACAATAATTACTAATTATCGTCAAATTTCAAACAATATTATTGTTTATCGCAATAATTTCTGAGACAATCGCCCAGCAATTTTTTTTATTGTGACAGGCCTAATTATAACAAAAGTTTGTATTGTTTTAGTTTGGGAACTCTGTTCAGTCCACTGCTCTGTCATACACAGATCCCAGAGGAGTTTTATTGAACATTTGCATGGTTTATTTTACCCTGTGTAATGGGTTTGAGACTGCGTTTGTGTCACTGCCACCATTAGCTAACAGCTGTTCTTGTTGGTCATTTACATGTTCCACTGGTGTATCACAGTGTAGCTGAAGCGTTCAGGGATGTGTTGGTTTCTGCACGGTCTTTGTAGGAGTACAGGGTGTGGGTGGATGTTGTCTTGAATTTATGCGTGGTCGTTTTAACTCCGTTTGCATCGCTTGTCAGGGTGTGCTGTGCTGCATCCCCGAGATAAGGCGGGCATTTATTGCCACAGATGTCACTGCTGACTCGCAGTGATCAGTAAACAGTCTCTTGTTGTCAGCATTAAAGAATAAATTTGAGGATGTTGACATTCCTCTGAGCTTTGAGTACATCTAAAATATTATTGGAATGAGAACAATGCGTTTCTAATGGTTTAATGTTTTGTTCTATCAAACAGTGGCATAAATACTGCTGTGTACCAGAATGTGTCTCATGTTGTAGATTAGTATTTAGCAACCGCTTTTAAATATGATTTAAGTTATACAGATCAGTTTTTACGTCAGCATTTGAAATCTCAAAACTGTCATCAATCTTTCATCCTTCGATGTTGGGTTTGGCTTTTATAAATGATCTTCTTTGTCTCTTTTTCTCCCTCTCAGCGTATGAAGTTCCTGCTGCTGCAACAGAAGTACTTGGAGTATCTGGAGGACGGCAAAGTGCTGGAGGCTTTGCAGGTTCTCAGAGGAGAGCTGACGCCACTCAAATACAACACAGATCGCATCCACGTGCTCAGCGGGTACTTTTTGTTATTAGCACTGATTTCATGGCAGTCGTCAGATCATTGACCCCGTCGACACAAACACAAACTGTCAAAGTCTTAGATACTTCAGTGACTATAAATAATACCTCTCAACAACCACAGCTATTTATAAAAAGGAAGTCCATTTGATGCTTAGCGGCTTGATCTACTTGTGCCAAATTGGACACGTATTAAATAAATGTTATTTTGGTAACAAGACAACTCTGTCATAGAAGCTCTTGTCATAATGTCAGAGATAGTTCATTTAGGCTGGGATAGTGTAATAGGTCGACAGTTTTATTCTATCCAGTTCTCAATAAAAAAGGAAAATGTTTTGGTTTCTCAGTATGAACATTAAATCATAGAGCCGCATGCTTTTGCTATTAGTGGTTTGCTCAAATGTTGACATTAATTTTTCTCATGTTTGGAGTTGTTTCCTCCTCTGCAGGGCTTTTTCTCTTTATCTCGTGTATATTTTTAATTTTCCAAGTGTTTTGACTGTGAGTCTAAATGCTTTCTGACACCTTGTTGGGCTTAGATCACTATGTGCTGCTCAAATGGGTTTTTGTCAAAATTAGGCCAGGCTTATATTTTTAGCTAGGCCACAGTAGAAATCCTCATATGGGGCATTTTAGTGACCAGTTTTAAGAGAAAGCAGGAGTAGTGATCAGCTCCAGGTGCCCCTGGTGTAATGTCCAGTTAATATTTGATATACAGGTAGTCCTCGACTTACGAACGAGTTCCGTTCCAACGGCCGTTCGCATGTCGAAAATGGCCGTAAGTCGGAAAACACAACGAGCCGCCACTTATACACGTACATGTACGGTACTGTACAGTTACCAAGTTACCAAGCACTTCGCCTATCCTAACACAGTACCCTACATAATTATCAAAAAACACATACAGTACATTTGGAGCCATAATGAAGGAAAAAAATTGTTAGCATGTCTGTTAGCATGTTAGCTCGTTGCACGTCCGAGCGCTGCAGCTTCCAGCTGCTCCACGCGGTCCAAACTGTTTGTAACTGCATGTTAGCTCCATACATTTGGAGCCATAATGAAGGGGAAAAGAGTTAATAACTTACTGGGAGCTGGTGAAGCCGTTTCTCCGCGTTAACATGTTAGCTCCTGGCCGCAGCAGGCATCTCCACCGCCCGTCGGCTCCGTGTCCCCGGTGGGGCTGGCGTTAGCATGTTAGCTCCGGGTCCCACCAACATCTGAGGCTGCCAGGCGGAGCATCGAGGCGAGCTCCCGGCCGCAGCAGGCATCTCCGCCGCCCGTCGGCTTTGTGTCCCCGGTGGGGCTGGCGTTAGCATGTTGGCTCCGGGTCCCACCAACATCCGAGGCCGCGAGACCGTTCCTCCGCCTGAGACGTCCACAGAGTTCACCGAGCGTTTCCAGCTCATTTATCCGAGCGAAGCAACCTCTGATCGGACACACGGTCCGTCCATCCAAAGCTGGAGCTAACCGAAGTTAACCGAAAACTGCCGAACACTGCGTAATCTGCTTGAAAATAATAATACAGTAATAATAATAATAATTTATTTGTAAAGCCATTTAAAACAACCACAGCTGCAACAAAGTGCTGTACACATAAAATCAAGAACATTTAAACGCATAAAGTAAGATTTTTCAAAATTTTATTTTATTTTAATTTTATTTTTTTATTAATAAGATGAGTTCGTAAGACCGAATCGCCGTAAGTCGAGACCGCCGTAAGTCGAGGACTACCTGCATTTTGACATAAATGTTAGTCAAATAATATAACATATTCTTGACTTGGGCATTTATGTCGAATCATACTGAAGATGCTCATTTAGAGTCAAAAGAAGGTTTTAACAGTGTTTTGGCTTTTAATTTGAATTCAAGTTGTTAGAAACGTTCTGTTTCTTTCCACCTCTTCATGGTTAGTGAGGACTTATATACAGTACTGTAAATGTGTGTATGTGTGTTTTAATAATAGTGTCCTTGTGTCTTCTGGCAGGTACCTGATGTGTAGTCATGCCGAGGATCTTAGGGCCAAGGCAGAGTGGGAGGGCAAGGGCACAGCTTCACGCTCCCGGCTGCTGGATAAATTACAGAGTGAGAAGATACTGTATTTCCATATAATGACCTTGCTGAGCTAACGCATGTCTCCTGATTTGAACACTACTAAACACACGTTTCATGGGCTGACATGAGCTAGTGTATGCTTTCTTTCAATCTTCAGCCTACCTGCCACCCTCTGTGATGCTGCCTCCGCGGCGACTACACACACTGCTGCGACAAGCCTTGGAGCTGCAGAGGGATCGTTGTCTTTATCATAACACCAAACTGGATAATAACCTGGACTCGGTCTCACTTCTGCTCGATCATGTTTGCAGCAGGTTGGTTCTGCAGTTAGCAGGCTGCTGGGTTCTTGTGAGGCCTTTTGGACTTGATGCTGAAATATTATACTGCCGCTGCTCGTGTGTATCATTTGACCTCACATCATAAAATAAGACGCAGGGACTTGTTCTTATAGTCACATTGAGATTTTATGTTCTTCAACAGGGGGTTTACCTTGTTTACATTTGATCATATCTTTTATTTATCTTCTAAACCCCTAGAATGTCTGCAGTAAGTTTGATTTTTTTTTCCCCAATTTCTATGATTTTCTCTGTAGCTTTTCTAAAAATTTAATTATGCTATTATTGAGTAAAGTAAATCTAAAATACTTGTACCAGCAGACAGTTTAGATTTTAACCTCTGATCTGTTTCTTTGCCACAGGAAGCAGTTCCCCTGTTACACTCAGCAAATTCTGACAGAACATTGTAATGAAGTGTGGTTCTGCAAATTCTCAAACGACGGCACCAAACTAGCTACCGGCTCCAAAGACACCACTGTTATAGTCTGGCAAGTGGATCCGGTGAGTGTGGAAACATTCAGTCTCATTCTTTTGTTTATAATTTATTCAATAATGTAGTTGTCTGTCTTACTTTTTTCCCTAGAGTTCTTTTTATTCTAAATTGTAAAAATCTTCATATATATGTATCTGTCAAAAGACTATGAAGTGATCGGAATTTAAACTATTAACAGTTCCATTCTTTTAGCATGAAGCTGTCGGGCATCTGAAAAAACTAGTTAGGAAGTGCTTGTCATAACCACGTTTCACCCAATTTTGCTCTTGCCTATTTCAAATGCCTACATTTACTTAGAAGAACATACATTAGTGATTACCTCTCAATGATTCAGTAATAAATTACTTTTATTATCTTCCTAACTTTGTGTAGGAGAGCCACCAACTGAAGCAGCTTCGAACTCTGGAGGGTCACGCATACGGAGTCTCTTACTTGGCCTGGAGCCCTGATGACACCTACCTGATCGCCTGTGGACCCGACGATTGCTCCGAGCTCTGGCTCTGGAATGTTCAGGTAACATTAACGACGTTTGAATTCAACTTGTTAACGTCTGTGTTTCTGAAATATCCTCCATAAACACAATAATTGCATTGTGAGAATCATATTTTTAAAAGATTTTGTACAAAAACATGTATCAATTCTAGTAATTGCATCAAGTACGTGATTCAGAGTCAGAGCTTCTTTGTTGTCATTCGCACCACATGTGGTACATGTGGTGGAACAAAATTATGTACACAGGTTCCCAGTTACATCCAACAATAAAATGTAAAAGAAAAACGGTAATAACATCGAAGATATGAACTAAGAAAAATATCAACTAAAAATACACTAAGCACTAATAGCATAAAAACATTACTTTGAACAGCAGCACAAACATGAGTCTGTGTGAGCAGATGAGCACGAATGAACACAGCAACATGAAACAGATCAGCAGCAACATGAAACAGATCAGCAGCAACATGAAACAGATCAGCAGCAACATGAAACAGATCAGCAGCAACATGAAACAGATCAGCAGCAACATGAAACAGATCAGCAGCAACATGAAACAGATCAGCAGCAACATGAAACAGATCAGCAGCAACATGAAACAGATCAGCAGCAACATGAAACAGATCAGCAGCGACATGAAACAGATCAGCAGCAACATGAAACAGATCAGCAGCGACATGAAACAGATCAGCAGCAACATGAAACAGATCAGCAGCGACATGAAACAGATCAGCAGCGACATGAAACAGATCAGCAGCAACATGAAACAGATCAGCAGCGACATGAAACAGATCAGCAGCGACATGAAACAGATCAGCAGCGACATGAAACAGATCAGCAGCAACATGAAACAGATCAGCAGCGACATGAAACAGATCAGCAGCAACATGAAACAGATCAGCAGCGACATGAAACAGATCAGCAGCGACATGAAACAGATCAGCAGCGACATGAAACAGATCAGCAGCGACATGAAACAGATCAGCAGCAACATGAAACAGATCAGCAGCAACATGAAACAGATCAGCAGCAACATGAAACAGATCAGCAGCAACATGAAACAGATCAGCAGCAACATGAAACAGATCAGCAGCAACATGAAACAGATCAGCAGCGACATGAAACAGATCAGCAGCGACATGAAACAGATCAGCAGCGACATGAAACAGATCAGCAGCGACATGAAACAGATCAGCAGCAACATGAAACAGATCAGCAGCGACATGAAACAGATCAGCAGCGACATGAAACAGATCAGCAGCGACATGAAACAGATCAGCAGCAACATGAAACAGATCAGCAGCGACATGAAACAGATCAGCAGCAACATGAAACAGATCAGCAGCAACATGAAACAGATCAGCAGCAACATGAAACAGATCAGCAGCAACATGAAACAGATCAGCAGCAACATGAAACAGATCAGCAGCAACATGAAACAGATCAGCAGCAACATGATGTGATTTTTTACAGTGATTATTCTGGTTAGAGATTCATGAGTCGAACAGCCTCAGGGTAGAAGCTGTTCCTCAGTCTAGTGGTTCAACACTTAATACTTTTTAACCTCCTCCTTGAGAGGAGTGGGGCAAAAAGTGTGTGTGCTGGGTGAGTGTAGGGCTGAACGATTTTGGAAAATAATCTAATTGCGATTTTTTTTTTTCTATAAATTGCGATTTAAAGGGGACCTCAGATGTATTTTTTAAATTTTTATGGTATTTCTGTGGGATATCCAGACCCTATTCCTTCAATTTAATGCACAAAATAATTATTAGATAATCAATTATACCCTTTTTAATTCTGCCATTTTTAACTTTCGTTTTGAACGACCGGTTTCTTGAAGTCCACGCCCTTCAACGATCTGTTTACGCCCTCTGTAACAGCCAGTATCTGTAATGTGTTGTTGTTTTAAAATTAGCTCTTTTTTTATTACTCATTTGACTTACTGTTAGTGTTAGCTTAAGATAACTTACCGAAACCCGTCTGAGCGCGCCGCCATGAGCTGCTCCTTTTAGCATGAGACCTGCCGAATCCGAAGCTAATGTTAGCTTGTTCCTCTTCCGGTGTTCGCCAGCTCCGCTCGTTGCACGCGGAGATTTTGGGAGTTATCGCTGTTCCAGTCAAGACAACACAAAGTTCACCAAGTGTCTCCCGTAAATTAATCCGTAAGGAGAAGGTCCTCGCTGCAACGAGGCTGTACAATTGAAGCTCCGCTCCATCCGCCAGAAGCAGTGTCCCGTTGCCGCCGGTCCCTATGCCGGGAGTCCGCTCGTTTAATTTTTGCCGGCTGCGCGTTGGGAGCGATCACAAATACATTAAAAATTGAACTAAAACATAAAAATAACAATTATACTTTATTTATCATACCTGCAAACTAGTCACCTTTCGGCGAAAATCGCCGTTTTCAAAGCAAAATATATCATTTACGTGATTCGTGTAGATCCGATGAGTTTTTGTTTTTGAGGAAGAGGGGGGGGGGGTCAGACCCGTGACTGCATCAGAATGCATCATTTCCCACTGACTGGATTTCAAGACACAGTGAGACATCTTGTCGACAATAAAACATCTTTGTTGGAGCGCGAGATTTACCCAATCAGTCTCAAGACAGACTATAGTGGGCGGGACATCTATGGCCGCAGCCAAGTAAGCGCGAGTTCAGGGCTCTGGTTCAACAGAGCGAGTGGGGAGGCGAAAACAGATTAGAGGCGGTGTTTTACAAATGACTGACGCAGAGCCAAGTCCTCTAGTGTGGGAGCTCCACCACGCTTCATAAAAAAAAAAAAAAACTGCGCGAGCGCGACATGTGCTTTGAAAAGTGACGACACTACACAGGAGAACCAACGTAAACATGACCGAGTCGTAAACTAACATCAGCAGTAAGTCTCTTCATTAAACCATTTGTTCCGTTTCAAAGTGAGAAAACATAATGTCAGTCTCTGCTCTGTTTTGAACGCCTCTTTTTATTTTTTGACTACCATCTTTTTAGTGTATGTCCTAATTATATTGGGATATGTTAATAAATGTATTTTTTCCTAAAGTCAAAAGTCGTTAAAGAGCAAATTTTTCTTTATGCTGTAGATGAGAAAGAGCCCAGGTAATGCACATTGTCTGGAAAGTAAAATAGTTCAAATCAGTGATGCTGTTCTGAGTCTATCACTAAATCAGAAAACTGTAAAAAGCCCCTCCTAAATTTACTGTTGGTTATTAAAATGTCACCTGTTCATTGGGTAAAGTTAATATTTTTATACATGCAGTTGAGTGTCATTATTGTTTAGTAAAATGGCATGTTGTGTTACCAATAAAACTAAATAAAAATTAACAAATTAAAAGTCAGTTGCACCCCTAAAGTCACTGTGATAAATTGTCACATTAATTTCATTATCTTAGCCACAGGAGTGAGTTTAAAAACAGGATGATGTCTATATGAACTATAGTTGAATGAGGTGTCTCTAAAATATCCTGATTCATGATCATTAATAATTTAAACAATTTTTTAATCTGTCCACAGGACCTGACTTTATTTTGTTAGATGTCTCTAAAATAGTTATTGAATCAAGTGTTTACATGTAGGTGAACATAGATGTTTAACAACTTGTTAAAATACACCAGAAAAAAAGGAAATGGCATCTACTTTATTCAAAATTTTCTGGCAAAACATTTAAGAAATGAGTTTTTACTGTTAATAATAATAATGAATTTAATTTATAACGCACTTTTCATTAATGAAAATCTCAAAGTGCTAAAATGTTCTGCTGTATTTGGCTTGCTGCTGTTGTTGTTTGTTAATTTTTTGGTTGACACAATCTTTCCTATTTATGTTCTCATTAAATTAAGTTAGTAAATGACTTTTACCTGAAGCATGTTAATAAAATTACAAAATCTCTCCGGGGGGGGGGGGCTTGGCGCAACGTTTGTCACCTTTTTCATCCCTTCTGAGTTTGCAGGTATGATTTATAAAGCCATTTAAAAAAAACACAGCTGCAACAAAGTGCTGTACACATGAAATTAAGAACATATAAACAAAAGATGAGATGAAATCATGAAAAACAACAGTCATGTGTTTAATACAGAAGTGGGTTGAGCCTAACCAGGGGTTGCTAGGTGAGGGGCTGGACTCAGGTTTGAGGTGATTGGCTACGGCTTGTGACGTCAATAACTGCAGGAAGTGTGAATCCAGGTGTATTTATCAAAAATAAATAAATCTACTTAGAGTAAATAAACCACTGGGTGCATTTTTTTGGCACAAGGACTGTTTTTTTATGAAGTAAATACCCAAAGTTGAGTAAAAAAAACATTAAAAAGTGAATTTTGCATCTGTGGTCCCCTTTAAAATGCGATTATTTTTACTGGTTCTGTATTAATTCATATCACTAACGACACAACTGTTTTTTTTTTAATCAGATAATTAATGCGCTTTTTCACGCAGAACGTTAGCTTGCTGAGCTAGCTGCTAACAGAGCACCGTCAAAACAGACCCGGTCACATGACCAGCTCGCGCTTTGTTTATCTCCCGCAGTCTCTGTGTCTCAGCGTCTAAGCTCAGATACACGTTTAAATGAGCTAACTTACCTGAATTTATAACTTTTATGACTTCTGTCGAGCCTGAAGCAACAGTGTTGGAGCGCACGGTGTCCCCCATCCCTCCTGCTCTGTTTTGCTCGCTCAGCTGAGCTCCTGCAGCTCGGCGCGGCTCACTCCCAAGTCACGTGACCAGCTCGCGCTCCGTTTACACGTTTAAATGAGCTAACTTACCTGAATTTATAACTTTTATGACTTCTGTCGAGCCTGAAGCAACTGTGTTGGAGCGCACGGTGTCCCCCATCCCTCCTGCTCTGTTTTGCTCCGCGAGCTGCGCGCGGCCAGACCGGCCAGCTCACTACCAAGTCACGTGACCAGTCAAATCGCAGCCCGTGCGATTAGTGAATCGCGTTTTAACATATCGCGAGATAATCGCAAATACGATTAATCGTGCAGCCTTAGGTGAGTGTGGTCCTTCATGATGCAGGTGGCTCTCTTCCTGCATCTGGAGCTGTAAATGTCTGTGATGGTGGGGAGGCTGACTCCAACATCTTCTGTGCAGCCTTCACCACTCTCTGCAAAGCTTTTCTTTCTGCAGCTGTGCAGCCTCCATGCCACACTGTTGATGCTGGAGCACAGGATGCTCTCCACTGCACACCTGTAGAAGGAGGTGAGGACTGAGCTTCCCAGACCAGCTCGTCTCAGCCGTCTGAGGAAGTAGAGTCTCTGATGACCTTTCTTGATCAGGCTGGTGGTGTTGTTGCTCCAGCTGAGGTTATCATTCAAGTGTACACCCAAGTACTTGTAGCTGGAGACCACTTCCACCGCAGATCCTCTTATGTTCAGTGGGGTGTGTGTTTGTTTGTTCCTTCTGAAGTCCACAATCATCTCCTTTGTCTTCTTCACATTCATGTGAAGGTTATTCTCTTTGCACCAGCTCTCCAGGTGTTCCACCTCCTGTCTGTAGCTGGACTCATCATTGTTTGTGATGCATCCCACCACCACTGTATCATCTGCAAACTTTACAATATGACAGCCTGGATGGGTAGCTGCACAATCATACGTGAGCAGAGTGAACAGGAGAGGGCAGTGAACGTTTAAACGAGAACATGTGTAGAGTCATTTTGGGGGAGAAAACTCAGCACTGTGGAGTACTGTATTAAAGTAAAAGTTGGCACCAAATTCTGCTGTACCAACCAAGATATTTTATTGTCTTAAGGAGAGAAGTTTTGTAAAATGTTGTTGCATTTACCATAGTTGTAAACAAAGGAGAAGAATATTTGTTTTCTAAATCATTTTTACAAAAACCCTGATGATTTTGGGTAACATTAACTCCCAATCAATAATTTAATGATGTGGAAACTGTGTTGGAGCATAAAAGTTCAAATCAAAAACAAGATTTTTAAAAAAAAGTTTATTACAGCTTTAGCATATTTTAAAATTATAGAAAGAAAACTGAGCTCCAGCATTATAGTTCTGTTGATTTATGGGTCAGAAGCATTAATCGTAGCTGAGGGGTTATTCCTGTTTTCTGTGGTTACCCCACCTTTGATTTTTATTTATTTTTTGTCACTTTGGCTCTTACCGTATAAGTCGCATCAGTCAAAAAAAGCATCAGGAAGAGTAAAAAATAAAACATAAGTCGCTTTGTCGTATAAGTCACATTTTTGTATGTGTCACCTCTGACTCGTTGCATTTATTATGCATTTATTTAATGGTCAAAACAGCTCGGGCGGCGCCATCCATCCATCGCGGCCGGACTCGCTGTTGCCGTTCTTTGAAATTGAACAAGATTAGTATTTAAAAACAATTATTTGTTTGCTTGACAATATAGCAAAGGTGCGTCTCAGTTTAACTTTTCTTTACTAAATGCTCGTTAATGGTCAAAACGGCTTCATTTCACCTGGGTGGCGCCATCCATCCACCCGCCCATCGCAGCAGGATCCACTTGCTCTCCAGCGTTTCTCTGCCTGCACTAGCTGAGTAAAGCGATCGTGCATGGGAAGACTTGCTGTTGCAGTTCTTAGAAATTAAAAGCTTCGGTCAAAAATTGCTATGAATATGGGAGAAAAAAAACTATACAGTATAAGTTGCTTCGGCATAAAAGTTCATGACTGACAAATCTGGGAAAAAAAATTGGGAAAAAAAAGCAGTGACTTATACACCGGAAAATATGGTCAATTTAATTCATTACTAGAGTTTGTGTTTAGTGTCCCACTACTTAACGAAACACTATGGGGCTGTTTACACGGCGCGTATTTTGAGTGAAACCGTAGCTTTCTCTCTGCGGTTCTGCCGATTGTTTACACGACACCACTGGCCCCCGATCTTTGAATCCGGCGGTTTCTGAATCCACCTTCCAGAGTGGAGGTTTTTCGCTGACCCCCCGTTGAAACTGCTCCCGCTGAGCTTTTGTTTGACACACATGCACGCACGCATACGCGGACAGACGGCATTTCCATCAACAATGGCGGCGGACACGCACCGCTTTTTCAAAGTCAAAGTCAACTTTATTGTCAGAACTGCAATATGTACAGGACATACACAGGATTGAAATTGCGTTTCTCTCAGTCCCTCGGTGCAACAGTAACCATCTAAACACTAAACACTAAACATTTAATAAACATAAGCATAAAATAGTAAAAGTGTAACATTGTCCTGAGTTTTTTCATAATAGTATAAAAGTATGAAAATTTACACCAAAACTGAAACACCAAACACCCCTAAAACACCAAACACCCAGTGAACATAAGCATAAAATGAAATAATAAAAGTGTAATACTGTCCTGAGTTTTTGCATAGTAGTATAAAAAGTATAAAAAGTATACATGATGGAATATATTTTGAGTCTCATACAGGTAGTCCCCGACTTACGACGGAGTTCTGTTCCTACACTGTCGTAACCCGTAGAGATGTTTGTAAAACCACAATTCAGAACTAGTTTGAAGGGACGTTCTACCTCAATCCAGGGAATTAGATTATGGAATGGCTTGGAGAATGTAGTTAAAAATGCCAAGTCAATGTTTACATTTAAGAAAATGATCAAAACGAATGTGTTAAAAAATATATATGAAATAGCGTAATGTGTATTGTATTAGTTAGAAAATTAGAAAGAGTTAGTCATTTTGTACTGTTGGTTGAAGATTATTATTGTTTAATCTGATTGTTGGAAAAAAGGGGCAGATATAATAAGATTTATTCTTCTTTCTGCTACCTTTCATTTTTTTATATTTTGTACATTATCATTTATGGGATTGTCTTGTATTGTTTCTTTTGTAAAAAATGAACAAATTTAATAAACATAAACAAAACCCGAATTTCATCGTAAGTCGCAAAATGCGTACCGTATTTTCCGGCATATAAGTCGCACCTTTTTGCCTAATTTGCATGCCTTTTGACTTATAGGGCGAAACGACATATTTATGGATTTTTTCCCATATTTTTAGACCAATTTTTGACTGAGATATGACAGTTTTTCATTTATTTAAAAAAATGGTGCAGTACCACTTTCGGCCGCTAGGTGTGCAGGCAGTACCACTTTCGGCCGCTAGGTGCGCAGGCAGTACCACTTTCGGCCGCTAGGGTTCACCGACCGTTCCCGGCTCATGTGTCCGAAGGAAGTCTCCTCTGGTCGGACACATTCTGTTGCAGCCCGGCCTCCTGCTTTCTGGAGGTATGAACTACTGTTAGCTCAGTGTTTGTTAGCAAAATAGGTCAAGAACCACAGGACAGATTTTGATCAAACTTAAAGAAAGTAATCATTATATGGACATTTACAACTGTTTAGCTTTATGAGATGTTTGAGATAAAATTTGATGTTTTATAACCGTAGATGTGTAACGGTTAGCTCCGTGTTTTTAACTGTTACTATTTTGCAAAATAGCTCATAAACGGAAAAATCCCTGATTTTGTTGAAACTTACAGAAAGTAATCACTAGATGGACATTTACAAACTGTTAGCTGTAGGAGATTTTTAAGCTAAAATTCAATTTATTTATAATTTATTTTTGCAGCGGTCGACCGTTTGGAAGACGTCGAAGCGTAACAATTTAAATCCAGCAGATTTGACAATTACATGCATTTATTACGGAAAGGTTAAGCTAAGACACATCTTTGCTATAATTTTCAGCAAACAAATAATTGTTTTTACCATGTTAATCTTGTTAAAGTCCTTCAGTGCAGCTCCTGTGGCAGCCACTTGCAGCAGGGCAAACCTCCGGCCCACATTTCGGGTTGTCAACGGTGACGCGTAACATACGCGATGCGTCAGCGGTAACGCATAATAGATGCGACTTATATGGCGGTGCGACATGTTTATGGATTTTTCCAATTTATTGGCAATAATTGGACAAAGCGACTTATAGGGAGGTGCGACTTATAGGGAGGTGCGACTTATCGGTCGGAAAATACGGTACACACTGCCCCATATACATGTACAGTACTGTACAGTTACCAAGCACTTAGCCTATCCTAACACAGTACCCTACATAATTATCAAAAAACACATCCATTTGGAGCCATAATGAAGGGAAAAAGGAGTTAATTTCCTACTCTGGACTGCTGGTGAAGCTATTTCCTCCGTTTCTCCCTCCCTCCTCTGGATTCTCCATTCGTTTACGTTGTAAGATCACCGTCCATAAAACAGCTACTTTTCCACAGCTGCTGCCTGTCCAGCTTGCTCCAACAAGTTTCGTTTTGTTTTTTGAATGTCCAGAGGACCAGAATTAGCTTTTTTAGAGAGTGCAGGCAGCTGTAGCCTCCACAGCTAGCAAAACGGGAAACCGGAAGTAGCCAGAAACTGGCCGGAAACTGCGAAAATCAGCTTCAAAATAAAAAAATTCAAAATGTATTTTTATTTTATTTTATTTATTCTTTTAATTTTATGGAGAAGAGTGTCGTAACCCCGAAACGTCGTAAGTCGAGGCCTTCGTAAGTCGATATAGAAAAAAAATCGCAATTAGATTATTTTCCAAAATCGTTCAGCCCTAGTTGTAACCCCGAAACGTCGTAAGTCGAGGCCTTCGTAAGTCGAGGACTACCTGTATTTAAGGAATTGCCATTGAAAAGATGTTTAATCTGCAAAGTTTTTATGAAATCACTCTTAAAGCAGAGCTAAATGTTTGGCTTCCAGCTCATGGCACAGTTTGGTTACAAACACTAGATGCTGTGTAGTAATCTGACCTGGTTGAAATTAAAGCAAAGCATTTTTGTTTTTGTTTAGGGCAGCTGTGGCTGAGTGGTTAGAGCGATTGCCCTCCAATGGGAGAGTTGGTTTGATTCCACCAGCAGCCACATGCTGAAGTGGGCAAGACACTGAAACCCTCATCACCTCCGATGTGTGTCCCATCAGTTTATGAATGTGATGTAAAGCTCTGATTATTATTTGTACAGATCTAGTAGAGAATGGGTAAATGAGGGCACAGACTGTAGCATAAAGAGCTTTGAGTATCTTGATAAGATAGAAATGTGCTATACAAGTGTTCAACATAACGGTACTTCTTCCAGTTACTGTATTTAACAGTTAAAAATGGTGTACCACAAGGCTCAGTCTTAGGACCAACCCTCTTTACAATCTACATAGGTAATGTAGGTCAGAGCATCCCTGATGCATCCTTACATTTCTATGCTGATGACACAGTTGTTTACTGTCGAGCTAAAACAGTTGCTAAGGCTTTCCAGCTTTTGCAATCCGCTTTTGACATCATCCAGTCAGATTTGTTCCGTCTCAAACTTGTCCTAAATGCTGATAAAACCAAAGGGATGCTTTTTTCAAATAGGAAGTCGGTCCCAGCAGTTCTTCCTCTGATTTTATCCTCAAATGGTGTCCCTATTGAGTTTGTTGATTCCTATAAATATTTGGGTATCCTGGTCGACTCGCATCTCTCTTTTAAACTCCACATGGAAAACCTAGTAAAGAAACTGAAAGTTAAACTGGGTTTCTTTTTCAGAACCGATCATGTCTAACACTGAATGTTAGGAAACGCCTTGTAACTGTGACTTTCCTTCCCTCCATTGATTACGGTGACATTATCTACATGAATGCTCCTACAAGCACCCTGCAGATGTTGGATGTTGTCTATCATGGTGCACTAAGATTCATAACTGGCTGTGATTATCATACCCACCACTGCACCCTGTATTCACTGGTTAACTGGACATCATTAACTTCACGCAGACTCTTCCACTGGTACATTTTCATCTTTAAATCACTTCTTGGTCTGCTGCCCTCATACATCTCCTCCTACATGTCTTTGCGTGAGTGCAGCTACAGCGTGCGCTCTCAGGACATGATTACCTGCAGTGTTCCGTCAGTGAGGACTGAACTTGGAAAAAGGGCCTTCTCCTACTCCGCTCCTGCTTCATGGAATATCTTACAAAAAGATCTGAAGCTCTCGACCTTGACTTCTCTAAATGGCTTTAAGAATCTGTTGGAATCCTGGCAAAAACCAATGCAGACATGTTCCTGTTTTTGATTTTCTACATCTGCCTTATAATCTGTCTGTTTTGCTACTTTGATATCTTTGTTTTAACTTGTTAAAAAACTGTATTTCTCTCTTATGTTTGTCTATTGTTGATTGTCTAAGGAAAATCTACTGTTGCTGTTGTCATCATTCTTTAGTTTGTAGCCAGGTCTCTCTTGTAAATGAGTCCTCGAGGCTCAATGAGATTAACCTGACTAAATAAAGGTTGTATGAAAAGTACCGGTACAGGCCATTTACTATTTATCTGAAGGGAACACTTGTTTTTGCATTTGTTCACCAACACAAACTTCTGCTGCCTTTTCTCTGCAGGAGGCTTCTTCTTCGTGAAACCAATGCGGGAAAACAACTACATGACTATGATGGACCCGTTCCAGAGGAAGTATGGGAACGTCCTGAGCAGCGCGTTGATCTTTCCTGCACTTGTGGCTGATGTGCTGTGGGTGGCACGCACACTTGTCAGCCTGGGTAAGCTACTCCACCTCCTGCACAAACACACGTGCGCTGCACAAAATCTCCCCACCTTTACTTTTTTTTTAGTTTTGCACAGCTCAACACAGAACAAATATGTTTTAGTATTATATGAGGTAAACAAACCCCTTTACCCCACCCCGGGGAATAATTTACGATGCTGTGATGGAGTTGCGTAATGTTCATATGAGAAGTTGCAGAGCAAACATACCCGAGGCCCTGCAAGGTCTGAACGTCTATCCACGCACATTGAATCCAGGTTCAGTTCATCTAAATTTCAGGTTGCCCAAAGAGGGATTTAATTTTCTGGAGCCATGTCACATTGTGTAGCAAGGCAAAGCGCAAAGTAAAAAAACAGATTCAGACACAGAACGTTCATGTAGCAAAGCGCACACGGGGGTAAAGGGTAAATCAGATGGAGCAGGCCTCAGCATGAAGGCAAAGAAAAGTTAGTGGAAAAGACAGAAGCTTGAGGTGTAGATCATGGGACACTGGGGGCAGTAAATGGTAGTGGGACGAAGGGAAAGTTCGTGTGGTGAGTAGGGGTTGAACGAGTACATAATTTTTAAACTCGACATTAACATAATAAAGCTCGAGTAGAACTCGAGTAGTTGATGATGTCATAGGATCTTAAGATGAAAAAAAAAAAACGCAAAAAAAAAAAAGTCATTAAATATTTACATGTCTTGGACCTAGGGGGTATAGAGTGTGTATCGGGATTATGAATGGAACGTGTCGTTATTGTTTGTCTTTCTGTGAGTGAGGGTGAGGATGAGGGTGGGTCTGAATGAGTGTGTCTGTGTATGAATGTTTGTCAGGCTGGGACTTGGGCTGCCCCCTCTCTGATACATCTGAGGCTACTCAGTGTCGCGCTCCTGCCGCGTGGCCACCTGGTGGGTGTTCCTTTGCCTGCGGGCGTGCTTGGGGCCCTCACTGTCTGGGGTTGGGCGCTTGGGCGTGTGTCGGCTCGGCCTGGTGGCTGCCTGGTGGGGCTCGGGTCTCCTGGTCCTGTCGGGTCTGGGCCTGAGGGGTGGCGTGCCCGGGCCTCGGTGACCGGCCCTGGGGCTACGTTGGTGCAGCGGGCTCCGGCGGGGGCCTGTGAATTTGTCGCTGTTGACCCCGGGGGGTCATTGTGTGTAGTCACTGGTGGGGCTTCTCCTGTTCTCCCCTTTGGTCGGATCTGGGGAGTTGGTGAGTGGCTCGTCCTGTTCGGGTGGCCCTGGGGACTCTGGGCTCGGGGTCCTTCTTGGGGTCTTGGGCTCTGGTTGCCCCTTTGCCTGCCTCGGGCCTTGGGGGGGGGATCTCTGATGCCTCACGGTTGCTATTGAATGTTCTATTGGAGGAAACTTTTTCACTTATGCATGCTCACAACCACACGCAAATGGATGCAGGGATGTATATGTAGATATATGCAGATATGTAGATGGGTATATGAATGAATATGAATGTATATGTATGTATACTGTATATATATTTGTAGGTATGGTATGTATATTTATGGAAATCTACTGCAAGGTCATTAATGTTATTAGTCTTTATGCATGTGTTGCTGTGTTCTGTCATGTACTTTGCAGGATTGCAGACGGAAGTTGGGTGTGTTTGCCTTGTGCTTTTTTGTGGATAATTGTTGTTTTTTTTGTTTTACTTTCTGTCTTTCCTTTTCTTTCTCTCTATTATTAAAAAAATAAAATAAAAAATAAAAAATAATAATAATAATAATAAATAAATAAATAATTTTAAATAATTTTAAAAAATTCTTATCGGAGTGAGAGGATGGCTGTAAGGTGAGAAGGGAGGCCATCTATAAAGGGAAAAAAAAGAAGAAAAAAATATATATTTACAACAAAAAAAAGACCAACAAAACATTGGGAGTGTACATTATGCTGGACTACCATTTATCATACTGTAGATAAGTCACAGGAAAACCAAAACTATTAGTTATTATCAAGCTGCAAAAGTGAAAGAAACGTGTGGCACGTCAAAAATGACACTAAAAACAGTGGGGCGGTCGACCACACCGCACCTGCAACAGTTCATGCAACACTGCCCCCTATGGTCACAATATACGGTGGTCACTGAATTTGGTGTAACACCAGTTTGCAACGCGCTCCAAACAGGAAGTTGCTTCATTTTCTGTTGTGTAACTGCGACGTGATGACGTCACTACAAATACTCGACGTGAAATTAAAAAACTCGATAGATGTTCTATGAATCGATGTGTCGATTACTCGAGTAGTCTGTTAAAGCCCTTGTGGTGAGAGACCATCGATGCATGTTGTGGAACGGCTGCAGGCTGAGCCACAGAAATGTGTGGAAATAAAGAGCAGGACCCAATGGTGCAGGCAGGCCTCGGAGACCAGGGGGTGAAATAAGAAACACTTTAATAAAGGAAAAAAAACTGTTGTGGCAGCAAAACTTACTCAGTACAGAAGCACGTAGAAACACCAAGAGGGACTCGGGAGATCTCACCAGACGATGCCCAGACAACAAATAACACAAAGACTCCGACTTTTAAACACTGACTTAAGCCAAATTTACATTACATGCGTTCCGGCTTCGCCCCGCTCCGCTCCGCAGGTCGCAGCTGAGCGTCTCAAAGTCCAGTTTCCACTACCTCCGCTCCGCTCAGGTCCGCCTGGATGCGCCGCTCCGAGACGCATGCGCGGGAATTGCGAGATCGCGCGATAAATCAAGTGATAAATAAGTAAGTCAGAACAAAACAATTCATTCGGTGGAAGAAGGAGAACAACAGTAGAGACTGCTGCCTTGATCTTCTCTCGTAAATGAGCGACAGGACATGGTTTGAGCAACAGGAAGTGATGTATTACATTTCAGAATAAAATACTTTATTTATTTATTTATTTCTTGTATTGCGTTTGTAGGCGTAGTCATAAATGATAGTTTGACAGCATTTTTGTACAAATAAATCCGTATAGAGCTAGGATTAGTCCGCCCGTGGTGATTTTATTTTGTAAATACGGAAGTTGTGCTCGTTCCTTTTCCTGTTGGTGCGACGTAATCTTCAAAAGTTGACTCCGGCACAGCTCCGGCGTCCGGCAGAAATAGAAATATTTCTAATTTTGACGGACTGCCGTCCGCTCGGCGCAGCTCGCCGCCGCAGTGCGGAGCCAGTGTAAATTCTGTCATTGATTATAATGGGTGCGTATTTGCTGCGGAGGTCGGACCGGACCGGGGCGGAGCCGGAACACATGTAGTGTAAATTTGGCGTAAATAAGACACAACCACAAACACCTGGACAGGTCACACAGGTGACACAGATAAGGATAATTGTAGAATGGGAACACACGGAGTGCAGGGACATGAACCAGCCACCAGAGGGCATCATCCAGACAGATAGTGTTGTTTTTCTTACCTTATTTGAGTAACGCAAAGTCTTTTTTTTTTCTCACCTGTTGACTTGTTTACATTTACAATGTTCTCTTTCATGGCATTTGTTTCATGTCTCACATTGGGGGCGCCCTCGGCGTGACCTCATCAGAAGTTCCTACATTACACCAGCCAGCTGGAAATGAGCCCATCAGTGTCAAATACGGCAGGGCCCTCCCCCTATAAACGGGGCTGTCGCTGCACTTTCCATTTATTAAAAAAATGTTCACCTCTTCCTCGCAACCTCAGAGGGAAGGAGGGTGACTTGGTGAGACACTCACTCATGCTGCTCAGAGAACCGGGGTCACGACAGTAACCTAAAGTTAAATGGTAAATGGAGCTTACTTATATACTGTAGTGCTTTCCAGCCCCCTTTGAGGGGCCCCAAAGCGCTTCACAGTACCACCCATCCACCCATTCATACACACATTCATACACCGGTAGCGGTAGACTGCCTTGCAAGGCGCTGCCTGTCCTACCAGGAGCAACTCGGGGTTAAGTGTCTTGCCCAGGGACACAACGAGGTATGCAGTGACCGGGGATCGAACCCGAGACCTTCTGGTCCTGAGCCGGCTGCCCTGCCTCTACACCATCTCGGCCCCTTTACCTAAAGTTGTGCACTTTACTCGTTGAAGGCACTTTACCGGTACCTATTTTAAAAATCATGCATCTTTGTTCAATCCACCAAGAAGGTTGAAGTAATTGTTATAGGTCAAAGACCGTATTCTTTTCAGATCAGTTCAATTCTGTTTATTTATAAAGCGTCAAATCACAACAGAAGTTGTCTCAGGGCACTGAACTGAAATATTCACACACGTACACGTACAGTACATTCTGTTTCTGTTTTGTCATTATAAGTGTCATGTTTGAATGTTCCTGGAAGGTTTTAACCACTTCTTTAGTCTTTCTTTTAAACGGCACAAATGTCTTGTTTAAATTTGAATGTTGTTAATAATAATGCAAATAAACAGTGTTACAATATAAAAGCTTGTTATGCATCCATTCTCTTCCGCTTATCCAGGTTTGGGTCGCGGTGGTAGCAGCCTAAGTAGGGAGGCCCAGACTTCCCTCTCCCCAGCCACTTGGAGCAGCTCCTCTGGGGGAATCCCAAGGCGTTCCCAGGCCAGCCGAGAAACATAGTCCCTCCAGCGTGTCCTGGGTCTTCCTCTGGGTCTCCTCCCGGTGGGACATGCCCGGAACACCTCACCAGGGAGGCGTCCAGGAGGCATCCTAACCAGATGCCCGAGCCACCTCAACTGGCTCCTCTCGATGTGGAGAAGCAGCGGCTCTACTCCGAGTCCCTCCCGGATGACTGAGCTTCTCACCCTATCTCTAAGGGAGAGTCCAGACACCCTGCGGAGAAAACTCATTTCAGCCGCTTGTATCCGAGATCTCGTTCTTTCGGTCACAACCCAAAGCTCATGACCATAGATGAGGGTGGGAACGTAGATCGATCGGTAAATTGAGAGCTTTGCCTTTTGACTCAGCTCTCTCTTCACCACGACAGACCGGTACAGCGCCCGCTTCACTGCGGACGCTGCACCTATCCGCCTATCGATCTCACGCTCCAGTTTTCCCTCATTCGTGAACAAGACCCGAGATACTTAAACTCCTCCACTTGGGGCAGGACCTCCTCCCCGACCCAGAGAGGGCACTCTACCCTTTTCCGGCTCAAGACCATGGCCTCGGATTTGGAGGAACTGATCCTCATCCTGGCCGCATCACACTTGGCTGTGAACTGCTTCAGCAAAAGCTGTAGATCACGATCTGATGAAGCTAATAGGACCACATCATCTGCAAAATGCAGAGACGCGATTCTAAGGTCACCAAAACGGATCCCCTCAACATCTTGGCTGCGCCTAGAAATTCTGTCCATGAAAGTTAAACAGAATCGGTGACAAAGGGCAACCTTGGCGGAGTCCAACTCTCACTGGGAACGAGCCTGACTTACTGACATAATGAGCCATGTTATTGAGCCGTTCACATACATATGTAATTTATCATTTTCAACAGGAATATTTCCAGATAATATGAAAGTAGCTAAGGTAGTTCCTCTTTTTAAAAATGGTGATAAATGTGTGTTCAACAATTATAGACCTATATCCTTGTTACCACAGTTTTCAAAAATTCTTGAAAAACTATTTGTAAACAGACTAGATCAATTTATAGATAAACAAAATATTCTAAGCAACAGTCAGTATGGGTTTAGAGCAAAAAACTCTACATCAATGGCTCTCATGGAATTAATGGAACAAATAACTACTGCTGTCGATCAAAAACAATATTGTGTCAGTATTTTTGTTGATTTAAAAAAAGCATTCGATACTATTGATCACACCATTCTCCTTGAAAAATTGAACAAATATGGTATTAGAGGACCAGCATTACAGTGGGTATCTAGCTATTTAAAAGACACAGGGTTCCCAGAGGGACGCGGTCAAACGCCTTCTCCAAGTCCACAAAGCACATGTAGACTGGTTGGGCAAACTCCCATGCACCCTCCAGGACCCTGCTGATGGTGTAGAGCTGGTCCAGTGTTCCACGACCAGGACGAAAACCACACTGCTCCTCCTGAATCCGAGGTTCGACTATCCGACGGACCCTCCTCTCCAGAACCCCTGAATAGACCTTACCAGGGAGGCTTAAGAGTGTGATCCCCCTATAGTTGGAACACACCCTACGGTCC
>JBBPBX010003550.1:56986-70761 GCA_038048925.1 Garcialebias charrua
CTGGGCCCAAATGACGAGGAGTCTGTTGCGTGTTTGTGTTTGCAGTGGGTCTGCGTTCCTTTCCTGTTGACCAACCCTCACTCCGTGGACATTTCGCTGACGGCGTACAACCAGACCTTCCAGGATCCCTGGGTGGGCTCCGTGGAGCTGAACGAGGCCGGCAAGTGGTTTGATGACTTCATGCTGCTGGTGAGAGGACTCAGAGTTCTCTAAACAAATGGTTCCCAACTCTGGTCCCTGAGGAACACCGTCCTGCACGTTTTTGTCATTTCTCTGCTTTGACACACCTGATTTAATAAATGAGTGATTTATAGAATTCTGCAGAACTTCAGGAAGTAAACAAATCACTGAACCAGGTGTGTTGGAGCAGGGACACAAGTAAATGCAGGAGTGTTCTTCGAGGACCAGGGTTGGAACTTGGGAATGACTAAACACACAATTGTGTCAACAATGAACTAAACTCCAGCCTGGTTATTAAAATAAAGAAACAGAAACCCTGTAGCAGTCAGGTTTCTTGTTGTTGTGTATTTCTGTGTGTTCACGTCTGAATTGTGTGTTTGTGCCAGGCTCTGGGTGGTTTGGCCTACCAGGCCTTCTACCAAAGGATCCTGTCATCCTCATCTTACACCCAGGCTCAAGTGACGTGCTTCGCTTCTTCCGCCTTCTGCTTGGTGCTGGGGATCCCGTCTGTTCTGGTCGGAGCTGTGGCTGCATCTACAGGTGCACCTGCAACACCTCCACCTGCGTAAAGTCTTTTACATTTGGAGCACGTTCTGGTTTTGGTTCTGTTCTGCCCCCAGCAGATTGATGAATCTAAATATTCTGGTAATTCTTCTCAGACTGGAACTCAACAGCGTATGGATTGCCAACCCCGTATGAGCGCAAGGAGGCGGGCTCGATCCTCCCCCTCTCGCTGCTGCACCTCACACCCACTTACGTCTCGGTCATTGGGATCGGAGCCGTAGCTGCTGCTGTCATGTCCTCCATGGACTCAGCCCTGCTGTCCTCCGCCTCGTTGTTCTCTGCAAACATTTACAAGAACATCATCAGGAAGCAGGTGAGGATTATGGAACAAGTCTCTGCCCGTCAGTCAGCTGGAGATGTTAGCTCTGTGGTTATCAGCAGCCGCAAAACATTAGGGCTTTAATGTGTTTTATGAATGAGTGGACACATGATTGAGTTGATATTTAGCTGGGTCTGGTACAGACTTGATGGTACGGGGGCCGGTGTAGGGGCAGGGCAGCCGACTCGGGACCCGAAGGTTCCAGTTCGATCCCCGGTTATTGCACATCTCGTGGTGTCCCTGAGCAGGACACATCATCCCCAGTTGCTCCCCGGGTGCCTTTAATAGCTGCTCACTGCTCCACCTGGTGGTGGATGGGTTAAATGCAGAGAGCCAATTTCGCCATGTATGGGAACATACAATGATGACAATACATACATATTATTATTATTATTATTATTATTATTATTATTATTATTATTATTATTATTATTATTATTATTATTATTATTATTATTAGATTTAATGTGAGGTTATGCATGCAGCTCATTTACAGCATTCCATGCACGTTTTGCAAAGGTTTGGACTAGAGGAGCAGGAAAAAAATCAATATTTTAAAGAATCTAGATTCTTAGTCCTGGCGATTCAGAATCGATTCTAAAAGCACCAAAATCTTTTATTTTTTTATATTAAAACCCAAAAGATAAAGAAAATAAAACTGTATCTCATATTATATGAAAGAATACATAAAATGAAAGGTGGCAGAAAGAATAATAATAATAATAATAAACTTTATTTGTATAGCACCTTCCTACAATGCCTTGCATTGACCAAGGGGCTTAACAGGATAAAAAGATGAATAAACTGGAACAATAAATCAATGAAAATAGAATAAGAAACAACAGCAATAAAAGAAGGCAATGGAAATAAAAAATGCTACATACTAAAATAACACAAGTAATAAAAGTTACACACTGAAAGCTTTTTTGAACAAGTGGAAATAAAAAGGCAATGGAAATAAAAAATGCTACATATTAAAATACCAAAAGTAATAAAAGTTACACACTGAAAGCTTTTTTGAACAAGTGGGTCTTCAGTCTGGTTTTGAACAGAGTCAGATCAGAGGTGGCACGCAGCTCAAGGTGGAGGCTGTTCCAGGCTTTTGGGCCGGCAACAGAAAATGACCGGAACTCTTATTTTATCTGCCCCTTTTTTCAAAAACAAAACAAGTTCAAACAATCAATTCAAACAATAATCTTCTATAAGTAACAGAGCAAAAAGCTAACCTAATACTGGTTATTTAAGTTACAGAATTTAATGCATTCCTGTATTATTTGTTCCTATTTTTGGTATAAATATCAAACGATGCAAAAAAATTTGATACAATAAGGAACCTAAAATTATTGTTTTAAATAAATGTTCTATTTGTTTACATTGTTGTTTAATGTTTTCAGTTTAAAATTATTGTTTTAAATAAATGTTCCATTTGTTTACATTGTTGTTTATTCTTTTCAGCTTGTCAGTTACAAAACTGAAACTAAATTTATGACCATTTTAATAGAAAAATCATTTCTGGCTCAAAAATCGTTTCTGAATCGAAAAATCGATTTTAAATCGAATCGTGACACCAAAAATCAGAAACAAATCGATTCTCCAGACACTGAGAGATTCACACCCCTAGTTTGGACAATCAAAACATAGAAAATGGCTATTCAACTGAATACTGTTACTGAAAGCCAAGAGCTCAGGGGCCAGACATTCAGCAGTTATTGTCATTAATTAAGTTTGTTTTATGGTTTAAAATCTAGTTTTATTTAAAAATGAACCCACTGGCGGGCCGAACCGAGCTCACCCATAGGTCGGATTTGGCCCTTGGGTCGCCAGTTGAAAAGCCCAGCCATAGAAACGGACTTTTCCTATAGAGCTTTGGAGCAGACGTCACTGTGTGGGCGGGTGTCGGGGGCGTGTCGGGGCGTTCCCGTTTCGACCGCCATGTTTGTTGCCCTCAGAAAAAATAAAAGAAATTCAGGAGATTTCTTCCGTCACGGTTCTGAAAAGCAGGCAAAATAAAGTGGACTGTATCCTAATAAGCTTCTCCCAGGTGAGAAAAAAAAACTACATGGAAAAAATCGGTATAATTGGAAATGTTGCCCGTTTGAAATAAATAAATAAATGGAGCAGAGACCTGGAGTAATCCTTGCCTCCACTGACATTCCCTTCACAGTCATTTTAGCAGACCTGGTCTGTGTCAGTGTTTACACCACAAATAATTTTTATAATTACAATTCACTGGGAGAGCTGGTCCAATCTATGAACAGCTGGGTAGATGATTTGGACATTTTTAAAGCCCCCAGATTGTAAATACGTTGAAGGTACGTTGTTTTTGGCTCCTTAATTGTACATAAATTATTAATTTACATTTCTTTCAGAATCAAACAACCTTCTGTATGCTAGGAGTATTAAAAACTGAGAACACTTTATTTTTAAAGTATGTTTTTTAACTAAATTACAAGGGTCCAAGTTGAAAATTACCTTATTTTTAATGACTTGAGCATGTCTAATAACATGTAGACTTCAAATCTTGATTAGATTACTATAATCACTATATACAGTATATGTATTAAGATGCATATATATATATATATATATATATATATATTTATACATTGTCTTTTCATTCACCATTTTAATGGTGTTGTTCACAGGTTCTGCTCTGACTCTGAGCCACCAGAACACCGTGGGTCATGCTGAGTAACAGTGTGTCTACACACAGAAATAAAATGGTGTGTGAATCATCAAAACGCCTACATTAAAATACAGCGAGCAGTAAAAAAAATCTTAAAGTTAAAGCATGTGGTTTCATCATAAACACCAACTCCTGAACTTGGAGCATCTTCTGATGGACTCGGTGTGATCGCTGCTGCCTGGAGGAAGTTCCCTCACAGATACAAGACATGCAGCATCCAGCAGCTGGAGGCAGGAGATGAAGTTCACCTGCAGAAGCATCACCCACTCTGCACAGGTGCATAATCAAACCACTGTGACCTTGTGTGGACCACACAGACATGGCTGGACGTCTACAGAAAGCATGAAGCTTCCTAAAGATATTTCTCAGAGCTTGTACTTCAAGGGAGACATAATTATGTAAAACATGCTGTTGACTTATATTTGCACATTTTTGTGTGTTTTCTATAAAATGTATTAACTCACACGTTCATCACATTTACTGGAAATGTTTAATTACATCAAATGTTTACTTCAAAATGGATCTGTTTCATTTCAAATTCAAACAATGACAACAATACGGCAAAGCAATGAAGTCCTGTATAGTACAGTACCTGACTTTTTTTGTGTCACCTCTAAGAAATTCTTTGTCTAGCTGTTTTTTATTCAGCTCTGACCTGAGCTCCCTGTTTTCCTGTAAGAGACGATTAATTTCTGCTCTTCTTTGTTCGCACAACTGACATTCTGTTTGTCGCCTTTTTGCTGCTGGTTCATCTTCCTCCTCCTCATCTGCAGCGACAGTGATGTCCTCTCGTGGGGTTTCCACCGCAGACTCCACAACTTGCTCATGCTCCTCTCCAGCAGCCTCCACAAGCTGTGTGTGTTCATCTTCTGCTGCCTCCACCACCTGTTGGTGCTCCTCTCCTGCTGCCTCCACCACTTGTTGTTGCACATCTCCTGCTGCCTCCACCACTTGTTGTTGCACATCTCCTGCAGCCTCCACCACTTGTTGTTGCACATCTCCTGCAGCCTCCACCACTTGTTGTTGCACATCTCCTGCAGCCTCCATCACTGGTTGTTGCACATCTCCTGCTGCCTCCATCACTGGTTGTTGCACATCTCCTGCAGCCTCCATCACTGGTTGTTGCACATCTCCTGCTGCCTCCATCACTGGTTGTTGCACATCTCCTGCAGCCTCCATCACTGGTTGTTGCACATCTCCTGCAGCCTCCACCACTTGTTGTTGCACATCTCCTGCAGCCTCCATCACTGTTGTTGCACATCTCCTGCAGCCTCCACCACTTGTTGTTGCACATCTCCTGCAGCCTCCATCACTGGTTGTTGCACATCTCCTGCAGCCTCCACCACTTGTTGTTGCACATCTCCTGCTGCCTCCATCACTGTTGTTGCACATCTCCTGCAGCCTCCACCACTTGTTGTTGCACATCTCCTGCTGCCTCCATCACTGGTTGTTGCACATCTCCTGCTGCCTCCACCACTTGTTGTTGCACATCTCCTGCTGCCTCCATCACTGGTTGTTGCACATCTCCTGCTGCCTCCATCACTGGTTGTTGCACATCTCCTGCAGCCTCCACTGCTTGTTGATTTTGCCAAGTGCAGTGTTGGAGCCCAGTCGGGATTTGACTCATCCATCTCATAAGAAGATTTGCCTTGAAGAGAACGCAGATCAGTAATATAATTATTGCCAGAAAACATTACTGTCATCCATCTAGTATATTATTTTTTTAGTTGAAATTACTGAAGTTCCATTAGTAGATTACCTTATTTTAATGGTGATGTATAAATGTCATAACAATGTACTACCCTTAAATATTCAGACACATTTTGTTAAAAGATGAAGTGCTTTAATGTGTAATATGTTGAAATTTGAAAATTGAGATGAGTTACTCATTTTTTGTTACTTATAGATTATTCTTTGAATAGATTGTTTGGAAAAGGGGCAGATATAATAAGATAGTTTCTTCTTTCTGCTGCCTTTCATTTTATATTTTCTTTTTTTTGTCTTTGTTGGGTATTTATTTTGATAAAATGAATAAAGAAATAAATTAATAATAAAAAACAATATGCTACAGTCAATGTGACAACACAATCAACTTTAAACAGTTTATTTTAAAATAACACAGATGTCCGACCTAAACTTGGTTGACCCACTATGCACTGAACTCGACCAAAACATGATACACCTTGACAAAATGGCACAACTCCAGTAAACTGATTTAAAATACTCACCTGAATGGAAATGTCTGGAACAAACAAGCATGTATCTTGTGATGGTGGAGAACGTTACATCAGGACGTCTCACTGCTGATATCCATGCCTCCTTTTTGTTATGGCCGACACAAGCTCGCCCTCGCGTTGTTTCCAGGTAGGGAAACTATAAAACGAGAGTCCGTTTTCTATTTTTTTACCTTTTCTGTCGTGTGAACGGACATTGCATCCTATTACACAGCAATTTAGGACCATTGCTAAGCTGTTGAAACCTGATTCGAACAAAATACGAGCAAGGCAGGAAAAATGGCGGATCGAAAAAAAACTACAAAAAAAACTACCCACAATGCTGTGCGCGGTGGACCAGTGACGTCACGCTCCAAGTCAGCTTAAACCTTAAAGTGGCTCAATTGTGTGTTATGTTGCATCAAACTTACAATTCAATTCAATTCAAAAATACTTTATCAATCCCAAAAGGAAATTAAATGTTGTATTGAAAGTTTATTTTTATTAAAGGTTGTAGCTCATCATCCTGGTTTTGCAGAGATATGATTATCCCAGCGAAGCGTGTAAAAATATATCCTAATAACAGACCATGGGTTACTAAATCAGTTAAGTCCAGTTTGTATAAAAAATCAATTGCTTTTAAACAGGGAACAGTCTTTGACCAGCATTTAGCCAGAAAAGAAGTGAAGGCAGAAATTTCAAAAGCAAAACAAAAGTACAAAGACGAATTGGAGAATAAAATGGCCACAAATCAACTTGGCTCAGCATGGGCTAGTATGAAGACTATTGCAGGCCTTCAGAAGCCGCATAAAACCCGTGTCACTATAGATGGTTTTGATTCAGATTTTAAACTTGCAAATGCTTTAAATTCATTTTATTGTCGTTTTGATACCTGTGATTTTAGCAGTGAAATCCAGAAACTAGTTCACGATCTTAAAGACACACAGCACTCTAACATCAGCCTCCAAGATGTGAAACAAGCTTTTCAGTGTGTGAAAGTGAACAAAAGTCACGGACCAGATAATGTATGTGGCCGTTCTGTAAAATTCTGTGCCAATGAGCTGAGCTCCATTTTTCAGTATATTTATAATAAGTCTCTGGAAACACAACATGTTCCCATCATCTGGAAAGATGCTGTAGTGGTTCCTGTCCCTAAATCCAACAGTCCGAAAACTGTTGGTGATTTTAGACCAGTAGCTTTGACCTCAGTTCTGATGAAAATCTTTGAAAGATTAATCAGAGGTGAGATTCTAAAGCAGACTGAACATCTTTTAGATCCCATGCAGTTTGCTTACAGGCCTCATAGAGGCGTAGAGGACGCAACACTCACCCTGTTTAACATGCTTTTTAAACACTTAGATTTAAATGCGACCCATGTCAGACTTTTATTTGTAGATTTTTCCTCAGCTTTTGATACAATCCAACCTCACATATTAACTGAAAGGCTTGTTGAACAGTTTCCTCTGAGTAACAATTTGATGGGCTGGATCTTGGATTTTTTAAGTAACAGGACACAGAGAGTAAGGGTGAATAATTGTCTCTCTGAATCTAAGTCCTCTTCCACCGGGTCACCCCAGGGATGTGTACTGTCACCCCTGCTTTTTATTCTATACACCAACATGTGTCGGAGCAGACATGAGAGCAGGTACATTATAAAGTATGCAGATGATTCTGTTATTGTCAGTCTGCTTAAAGGAAATGAAAGTAGCCATGGGCAGGTGACTGATGATTTTGTTCAATGGTGCGAGGACTCTTTCCTCAAACTAAACACAGATAAGACAAAAGACATGATCATTGATTTTAGGAAGAAACCTCACCAGCACGGAGTCACTTTAATTAAAGGTCAAGCAATTGAGACAGTGCAGTCTTACAAATATCTCGGGACAATCGTAGACGATAAATTAAACTTTGAAACCAATTTTGACAAGGTGTGCAAAAAGGCCCACCAGCGCCTTTATTGTCTAAGGAAACTCAACCATTTTAATATTGACCGAACCATAATGACCATGTTTTACCGTGCTTTTATTGAATCTGTTTTATCCTTTTCCTTGGTTTCATGGTTTGGTCACACTACAGTGAGAGGAAAGAATTCCCTTCAGCAGATTGTTAAGCTGTCATCTAAACTGACCGGAGGAACCCTAACCTCAGTAACATCCATGTATGTTAGTCAGGTACAGAGGATAGCTTCTTCTGTTTTAAAAGATGTCCTTCATCCCCTGTATGGAGAGTTTCAGCTTCTTCCCTCTGGTCGGAGGTTTTTAGTCCCGAAATGTAGGACAACACGTTTTAAAAATAGCTTTGTTCCCACTGCTGTTACTGAAATGAACAAACGGAATAACGTTGAAGCTTTTAGTGGTTAAATGTTTTTATTTTTCATTTTACATATGATTTGGGGAGCCTTAACACTGTTATGTGCAACATTATCTGTTTATAGTTTCTTTTAAGTGTTTTTACTAAATGTTTTTACTGTTTTTATTTGTGTGTGCGCATGGATGGATGTATGCTTTGTACCACTGCAAACCACATTTACCCTTGGGTATAAATAAAGTAACCTGAACCTGAACCTGATTAAGGAGTTGTTATAGATGCTGTCTGTGGGCAGGAAGGATCTGCATCAGTCCATCCCACAGTGGATCCAAAGAAACTGGCTGCAGATGCCGATCCGTCCACCAGCAGACCTCTTGGCCCACTCGGGCAGCAGGACTGCCTGAATGCCGAGCAGAACTCCCCGAGCGATGGCCACTCCTCCCAGCAGCCTGCCGAGCCCCTCGTCCCCGCGGATGGAACTGCAGGTATCGAGGGACAATCCTGGTTCTCCTGCCGCAACAAGCTGCATTCTCCACCAGCTCCAGTTAGATGGGAATGCATCCACGGCACCTCCTTTTCAACTCATCTGGGATTCAGGGAGCAACTACAGAGGACGGAGAGCCAAATGTAGCTCCAGAACCACAAGTTGAAGACCTCTTTTCTGTTTGTTTCTTGTTTGATTTTCTTAATGCAGCATCAGTGTTTACGACACCGCAGTTTCGTTTTTTTATTTTAAAAACTTCAAAAAAAGAGCGTTTCATAAGTTTTTGATTCTTCTGTCGACAGAAGAGCTTCGTAAGGCGAACAGCTTCAAAACTGGTTTCTCTTATTTTATTAAAACCTTTTGGCCTCAGGCAGAGAAAATCATTGCTGGATCCAAATGTTGTGTAAGATCACATCCATTCGATCGAAATCCTGCGTCGAGCTGGCTCATGTGCGATTAAGGACGCATGCCGGCAACACCGTTTGCGGTGGTTCGGTCATGTTAAACGAAGTGAAAACAGTGCTACACTTGCTATTGCAAACCTTGAAGTACCTGGCACCCGTCCCAAAGGCCGTCCGAAAAAGACCTGGGCGCAAACGATTCAACAAGATCTGAAAGCGCTGAACTTCAATGAACTGGACGCAACTGACCGCCTAATCTGGCATCAAAAAGTTGGCGACAAAGAAGTGACGTCCCACCTTGGAATCGGGAAAATGGACGTTAAACATAGATAGATAGATGGATAGATGGATGGATGGATGGATGGATGGATGGATGGATAGATGGATGGATGGATGGATGGATGGATGGATGGATGGATAGATAGATATAAATGATGTGTAACTTTGTATCACTTGAACGTTGACTCTCGTTTCCGTCTGTTGTCGTCTCTCTGCTTCTTCAGGCTTCAGACTACGAGATGCAGTGGGTGATCCGGATCTCCGTGGTGGTGGTGGGCCTGGCTGGGACTGGCCTCACCTTCCTGGACAGCAGCGTCCTGGTCTTCTGGCTCGTTGGCGTTGACATGTCCTACACGATAATGTTCTCCCAGCTGGTGTGCGTCCTCTTCTTTAAGATCTCCAACGGTTACGGCGCCGTCGTGGGCTACGTTCTAGGCTTCGTCCTGCGGGTTCTGAGCGGTGAGCCCCTCATCGGCCTCCCGCTCGTCATCAAGTTCCCCGGCTGCCGGCTGAACGAGGAGGGGAAGTTAACCCAGTACTTCCCTTTCCGCACCTTCATCATGGTCATCTCGCTCGTATCCATCGTCCTGTTTTCGTGGTTGGCGTCCGTTTTGTTCAACAGAGGCCTCCTGCCGGAGCAGTGGGACGTGTTTGGCATCAAACGCAACCAGAAGCAAACAAACGAGGCCACGGCTGATCTAGATCACCAGAACAACGAGGACGCCGCCGCAGCCAGACAGCCTCTGAGCACCACCAGCTGCTGAGGAGGACCGCAGCAGGAAGTCTTTACCGAACCAGATCCTGGTGAAATTAAAGCTGCTCACTCAACTTTGGTTCAAACCATGAAAAAAAACAAGTATTTAATGGATTACTGGTCCACTTTCTGCCTTCATTCATTGTAAATGTATGCAAAAATGTATATTTTTCATTTCACACCAGAACAAAGACGATTTCCACAAACTCTGGACCCTCGTAGGAGCAGATGGCTGATGGACAAACGTTATTTAACCCTTTCCAAGTGACTTATCCCTTTTAAAGCTCATTTATGTAAAACGATGGGACACCCAAGTGTCAACGCATTCCCTTTCGTTGTGTTTTTGATAAATAACACTTGTTTTTTATTTATTTTTCTCTGCTTGGTTATGAAATAATTGTGCTTTATTGGTGTTTTTATTTCAATACTGGTAGTTTTGATAAAGTGCAAAACAAAGGGAACATGTGAAATGTTAACTCTGGTCTGTTTTATTTAGTCCCAGACGTCTGAATAGTCCAACTTGGATTGTCTTGGTACTGAAACAACAGGAGGTTTGCTCTCCTCTCTCTGCTCATCAGTTTACATACCTCACGAGAATGTTTCATTGGTTTAATACCAGAAGATTTTCCTCTTTGAATGAATGAACTTTATTTAAAAAGGAACAATGCTCAACTCAAAACATAAATGTCACCATTTGATGCGCTGTGCCAGATTATAGCAAAATCTAATTTGCAACTGCAGTCCCTTGACAAGCAAAAAAACAAACCATTATAAAATTGGATCCAAACATATTGAGAAAATGTTAACTAGCGGTGTGCCTGCAGGTTTTACCCTTGTGCGTTATAGAACATTTACATTTTTTCATATTTTAAACGTGAGTCGACAACAAAGAGTGAAGTTTTTATTAACCTCTGATCTGTGTTTGTGTCGAACCTTCGTTTGGACTTTTCTCTACGGTCGGACGTTGAATGAATGAAAGTCTCCACGGGATTTCAGAATAAAAGCCGAAAACCAAACAGCTGATTCACACAGATACGGGCGATTACATGTGCGCCCTCTGTTGCAATGGTTTGTTATCTGGGTGTTCAAAAACTTCTTTTAAAAAGTCTTCAGTTGATCCAAAATGCTGCTGCCAGAGTCTTAACTGGAGTTACTTCTAACCAACAAAGTCCTCAACAACCTAGCTCCATCTTATATTACAGATCTTATTGTTCCATATTTTCCTAACAGAACACTTCACTCTCAGGCTGCAGGTTTACTTGTGGTTCCTAGAGTTTCCAGCAGCAGAATTGGAGGAAGATCTTTCAGTTATCAGGCTCCTCTCTTGTGGAACCAACTTCCAGTTTCTGTCTGTGAGGCTGACACATTGTCCAGTTTGAAGACTGGGATTAAGACTTTCCTTAGTTAGGGTTGGCTTGTCATGCTGCTATAGACTTAGACTTCTAGAAGACAAACTGACCTAATTTATTTAAATGAATTGCTAAAGTTGAATAGTTTTCATTTACTATTGCTATCTTAACATGTGATTCTTGACCTGCCATTGTGTATCTGTTCCTCTCAAACCCAGCTGGTCGACGCAGATCGCCGCTTGTCCTGAGTCTGGGTCTGCTAAAGCAGGGCTATGCAACTAAACTGCTCAGGATACCCATAGCGACTTCGATCCACATAATAAAGTCACTGCCGGCTGAGTAGAGTTTCCTCTGTGACACGTCCCCATGAATCTGCTGAGTCCACCTTGTATTTTGTGTATTTATTAAAAGTAACGCGATTACTTTGGCCGTCCATCAAACGGCGCCTGTACTGTATAATTTACATGTTGGTCATTTTGATGGAAAAAGACATAGATCATAAAGTGATGTTCAGCAGTGACGATTGTAAAGGGTGAATTGTGTCTAAACTAACAGTCAAGAAGAGAAAAGTTAGCAAGAAACCCAACTAACCCAGCAGCACCTGATACAGATCAACTAATTAATATGTGGCCACGCCCCTCAAGCAACGCCTGCAGGGTTGGACAAATCTGAACACCTGTGCCACCATAAACAACACAACACATAACCGTCATTTTGGCTCTGACAGGGCCACCGTTTCTGAAAGCCAGCAGCTCAGGGGGCCATTTATTATGCAAATAAACCAAAGTTTACAATGATCTGTTAATATCCTGATGCATGCTCATGCATGCATGATCGGTTAACTTTTACATTTCTTAGTTTTATGGCATTGAATCATAAATACAATAAACAGAATATATATATATATATATATATACACACAGGTAGTCCTCAACTTACGACGTAGATCCGTTCCTACGCGCCGTCGTAACTCGAAAATCGTCGTAAGTCGGAAAATACGTCCAAACGGCACCTCATACGTACAGTACTGTATTTTACCAAGCACTTGGCCTATCCTAACACATTACCCTACATAATTATCAAAAAACATATTTAGGAGCCATAATGAAGGGAAAAAAGAGTTAATAACCTACTGGTATGCTGGTGAATTCTTCCTCCATCTGTTAGCATGTTAGTTCGTTGCATGTCAGAGCTCTGCAGCTTCCTGCTGCTTCACGCGGTCCACAGCGTTTACAGCTAGGTCTGTTAGCATGTTAGCTCTTGCTCCTCCGGTCCAGCTCCGCTGTTTCTGCCGACACCATCCACCCATCCATCCTACAGTAAGGTCCGCACCTTTTGTTTATGACGTAAAACCGCCCTCCTAACCTCCCTCCTGTAGTAATTTTCCACTTACTGCGTCAAGCTACTCTCCCTCCTGTAAACCTGTAAATTTCCGTTGTCCTTCGCTGAGTTTCGGTACGGTATTTTTTGGTGTAAAGGCGCATAAACCGCGTAACTCGAACAATGCTTTTCAGTGGGAGGGCGTTCGTAACCGTGAAACGTCGTAAGCCGAGGACTATACCTGTATATGATAACACTTTACAATAAGGTACAAAATTTGATTAACTACTAGAGAACACCTCAGGTAACTACTAGAGAACGCCTCGGGAACAAATCAGGAGTTAATAGGTAGTAAACCAGTACTTACTAGGGAACGCACAGCCCAGCCTTATTAGGGGACTACTGGTTAGTTATGTGAAATGAAGAGGGACTAATCAGGAATTATTGGGTAGTTAACATGGAAATCAAAGAGAAACTAACCAGGAGCTAATGAGCAGTTAACCAGAACTTAAAGCCAAGCCTTATTAATTAGCTAATAAAACAGGTGTTTGACAATTACGAGCTGTGACCTCACTGGTGCAGAGTTTATCCAGAACCCACATGGAGAGTTTCTCCTCTGTTTCTGTGGTAACTAACCAGTAGTCCTTGGCTGTGTGTTCCCCAGTAAGTACTGTACAGTACTGGTTAACTAACCATTAGCTCCTGATTTGTTCCTCTTTGGCTTCCTTGGTAACTACCCATTAGTTCTTCATTAGTTCCTCTTTTTTTACAAGGTAACCAGGAGGCTTGGCTGTGTGCTCCTCATTACTGGTTTGATTTGTTCCTTAGGCACTCCCTAGTATTTAATTAAATTGTGTGTACATCAAATTGTGTGTACCTTATTGTAAAGTGTTACCATATATATATATATATATATATA